>PVKM010046486.1:0-11691 GCA_004027735.1 Carollia perspicillata
AAGCCTCTCCTCATTTTTTTGAATTCTTGTTTCATCATTCTTTTCTGGTTGAATGTTTCTTTCTTCCTTCTGGTCCACACCATTGATTTGAGTCTATTTCCTTCCCATCACTATTGGTTCCCTATACATTTTCCTTTATTTCACTTAGTGTAGCCTTCACTTTTTCATCTAATTTGCAAACAAATTTAACCAATTCTGTGAGCATCCTGATCACCAGTGTTTTGAACTGTGCATCTGGTAGGTTGGCTATCTCTTTGTGTCTTAGCTGTATTTTTTCTGGAGCATTGATGTATTCTTTTGTTTGGGCTTTTTTTTTGTTTTGTTTTGTTTTGTTTTGATGTACCTGTTACGAAGTGAGGGGCAGAGCCTTAGGCGTTCACCAGGGCCGGGTAACTGATGTCACTGTGTTGTGATGCTGTCTGTGGGGGCGGGGTCAGAGGGGGAACAATGATGCTTGCTCTGCTCTCTGCCAGATTCCAGTCACTTTCCCTGCTTCCCACTACCGGGCTGGGCCCTTCTGGTGCTGATTCCCTGTGGGTGGGTTTGTGTACGTTCCAGGACCCTGTGTGTCACTCCAGTGAACTCTCCTGTAAGACTGGGAGTTTCTCCTGCCGCCTCAACCCCCACAGGTGTTTTCAATCAGTGATTTGAGGCTTTATTTCCCTGCACTTGGGCCCTGGGTTATGGAGTCCATCCCGCTCCTCAGTTGTTTCTCCCAGTTTATCTGCGTGTGAATGTAGGACTACCCAGTCCGAAATCCACTGCCATGTTGTGTCCACCCGCTGCTGCCTTGTCCACCCCAGCTGCAGCCTTGCATGCCCTGCTCCATAGTCTGCCACCTCGCTGGGTCCTCCAGCTCCTGCCTTGCTGGGAGTCCTCTCTGCCTGGCTGCCTGTATTTGCCCCTCTTATCAGTTTGGATGGATGTGTCTTCTTTAACTCATTGGTGGTTGGGCTTCCATACAGTTTGATTTTCTGTCAGTTGTGGTTGTTTTTTGTTTTTAAATTGTTGTTGTCCTTTTGATTGTACAAGGAGGCAAAGCATGTCTACCTATGCCTCCATCTTCAATTGTGAATATTACTTAAGATGAATGCATATGAAGCACCTAGGAGAGCCTATAAGTATAACAGCCATTTGATGGCATTACCTTAATATTAAATTACACTGGTTTTACTGTCTGCATAATTGTTCTTTCATGTTGATGAACCGTTTAAACTAGTTTTACAATGTAAATGCCTCCAAACTGGGGTTCTAGTATAAGCATTACACTAGTATAAGCATTCAAACACGTGTTTCTTGCTTGTATTGAATTCCTTTTTACGATAAAATGTCTGTCAAAGGATGTATCCATATTTATGGCTTTTGCTCAGTATTGCTTTCCAAAGGATTATACCAGCTTCAATACTATTATTTAAACCTCGTTGGCAGAATTTAGAAAAATTTGCTACCTTAGTACTCATAAAATGGTATTTCAAATCCATTTTAATCTGTACTTTCTGTGTCCTCGTAAGCATAAATATTTATATACTTGCTTATTATTTGTTTTCCCCCCATTCATTCTACAGTTACTGTATTTACTGAGCATCTGGGTTTATCACTATTCTAAAGACTGGAGTCTAGAAGTTAATAGAAGAGAAAAAAATCTACTTACAGGATTGGTTGTTACAGGTCTATTAAAAGAATAGTCTTTTAGGTACCATATTAAACTAGCATAAGCTTTTCAAACTACCAACCAAATCCTGGGAGTATTTGGCCTTTGCAGGAGGATGAGAAGTAGGTGCAGCCATGTGAAGGATGAGCAAGGTGCACCTTCTTGCTCATTTATTTACTAATAATGAAGTTATTTGTTTAAAGATTGGGAGTGAGAAGGTAAAATAGTTCACATAACTTTAAAATCAGTTTATAATTAAAAACTTGAGAAACATCATTCAAAACAACTCTGTGTGATTAAGGAGTACGACTACCCCTTTAAGTGTTTTCAGTTTTTGGTGATTTCAAATGAAAAGCCATTATAAACACTTGCATTGTAGGAAACTTGTATTTGCTTAGCATCTTCATCTTCACAAAACTTGTGTAGTCAGTGCTTTTTCCCTCATTCTAAGAGCTGTGTAGCAGTATCTCAATGTGGTTTTTATTTGCATTTCTCTAATGATTGATGATGTGAAGCATCTTTTCACATGGTTTATTTGCCATTTGTGTATCTTTTTTGGTAAAGTGTCTGTTCTAATCTTTTCCCTCCTTTGTTTTTTCTCATTATTGAGTCGTGAGAGTTCTTTATATACTCTGAATATAACTTTATTAAATATATTGCTAAAAAAACCAACTCCCAGATTATGATGTATTTGAATATGCATATTCAAACAACTGTAAATGGCTTTAGTTAAAACTCCACACTTTGTCTTTATAACTGATTTATATGAATTTACAGTCTCTCTGAGGAACTTTTTCTCTACCTCTAAAATGAGGGGAATTTAGTTTACTGGCAAAATCTAAATACCTGCCTTCAGGATCTAAAAAGGTACTCTATATAAAACTGACTTACCCTAAAATACAGCACAAATTCTGTTTCCTGTTAGGATATTAAATAACCAGAGAAATGTATGACTCAGGAGTAAATAAGAAAACACTGTCTTCAAGTGACATTACTTTCTAAATTAGGTTAAACAAAAAGTGAACCAGCAACACAGTATGGAATGATTTAAAAGAAAAGCTGTATGCCTGCCTTCCCAGAAGCCTTGAGAAAAAGGAACTACATAAAAAAGCAGATGTTTTAAATTTTGAAAGTTGTGCATGCCAGCTCCTCTTAATTCATATTTGCACCTGCATTTCTGATTTGCAAAAAGTGATGCGTAAAATTTCAAAATAGCCAAATGTACGTCTGTTACAATATTAAAGTGTGGTTTAATGCTCTATGCAGTAGAGCATGTTACCTTCATATCTGGATCTTTTACCATCTCTACTGGTTACTGTAGTTAATGTATTTGAACGCTACTTGAATTGAGCAGTTCATAGTTACTAGATTTGAAACCTGTAAAGTAGTTGCAACTGCTAAAACCTCCTCAGATGCAGTCCTCCCTCCTGCTGTCTCTCCTACTGTTGACCGCCATACTCATTTATCTGTGCGAAATTCCCAGTCCGCTCCTGACTTCCAGCATCGTTCTCCTGGATCAGGGGTCCTTTCCCGGACACATCAGTTATTTCCCCCACTTTGAAGACCTGCCGCATCTGGGCAGGTCTGCATTATATCCCTTTTCCGTTCCAAGCACGTCTCCAGCTAAAAAACATTTTTTTCACCTGTCATACTCCTGCTTATTCATGATATTCAGTTTCCTGCCGCAGAGTGTTAGCTACCCCACTAGTTATGCCATCTGGACAAAAATAGCTCACAGTTTTGCTTAAGCAGCAACAGCCGGCCAAATTTGATGGTAAGATTTCTCTCACGTCCAAAGACCGCACCTCCTACTAGTGCGGCTTGCTATATCCGAGGAGTGAGGAGCTGTAGCCAAAAGAAGGTTGTAGGGACGTGCCCCAGCGAGCCCGCCCAAATCCCCGGGGACACGGTCCACCGACGCCTAGAAGTGTGAGCTCTAGTCCCCGATTCCAGACTCGTCTCTCCGCTGGTGCCGGCATTCCTTTTCCCAGCAGGCTCCGCGCAACACTCCGCGCCCCGCCTCCTCGCGGTGCGGCACTGGGCGCGCTCCGCGGCCTGTCACAGCTAAGCCCGTGAGTCCCACCCGCGGACCTACATCCCGACTCCCAGCTCCATCCCGACTCCCGCGAGTTCCAGTCCCGGCTTCCTGCACCCCAGCCCCGCCCCCAGCCTCGCGCGCTCTCCCCGCCCCGCCCCCGTCCTCGCGTGCGGCCGCCACAACCAATGAGGTTCGGGGCCGCGTGCGCAGATTCAAACGGCGGCTCTTGAGGGAGGCTAGGCGCGAGATTCGGTGGTGGGCACAAAACCCTGCAGGAGGCTGCGAGCCTTGCAGAGCCGCTTGCTGCGGAGGGAGGGCGGGGGTCGGCGCCGGTGGCTGGGAGGCTGAGAGCCGGCGGGAGGGGCCGGCGGAGGGCGGGAGCGCGCCTGCTGACATGTTGGGGGCATCCCTGAACTGGCCTGGCCGGGGCTAGGAACGGTGCTGCGGGCCGGGGGCGGGTCTCTGTCCGTCTTTCCTTCCCTTCGTCTTGCCCAGCGGGGGTAGCGTTCCGCACTTAGTGTCCTCGGAGAGGGAGCCGGGGAATCGGCGGGAGGGTCGGGGGAAAGGAGCATTCTCCAGAGGCTGGAGGAGGCTGAACTGCGTCCCCGCCCAGCCCGCGCCTATGCGGTACTTGAAGGATGGCGAAGAGGTCGCGCAGGTGGGTGACATCCCTTTCGCCCAGGCCTGTCGGCACAGCCTTGGCCAGATTCTCTTTCCTTTTCTGTCGCTTCCCCACCAGGCCGTCTCCGGCTGGGGCAGAGATTTCCCTTCCCGCTGCTCCGTAGCCGCCTTGGCCGGGCTAGCCAGAGCCGGGGCAGAGGTTTCCCTTCCCGCTGCTCCGTATCCGCCTCGGCCCAGCTGGCCGGAGCGCGGCCGTGACGTGTGCACAGTTGGGGACCACTGTGTTTAAGACGCGGAAAGTAGTACTAGATGCCCAGGTTGCTCCTTCGAGTTCATTCTCTCCATAATCTTTCACAGCCACTTCTTGGTGGGGAGTTTCTTGCCAGGTAAGTCTGTGCTCTTTGGGGAATACACTACGCAGAGAAAAGTGGTACTGTCTTGCCAGGATGACCTGAAAATGGTGTTTAGGGGGACTCTTTCTCTGAATCACTCACTACCAGTTAAAATAGGAACTCCGTGGTAAACCTGGGCGGGGACCCCTCTGCCATTCTTACTCCCTTAATGGTTTGAAAATCTGCTGAGGAATAGTTGAAGGAGGACGTTTTTGATGTTTTCTGTAATTACCGTACTCATGTTCTCAGCTGTGTGTGTGTGTTTGTATAATATCTTCTGTTGAGAAGCTGTCACACTGTTACTACTAGTAGCTTGATCTTAAAATAAAACAATGTATTTGATTCACTTAATATTTTGAGTGTCCATGTTTGGCTCTGACCGTACCTAAGTTTGCAGAGAGGTAAGACACATTTTTTATTGTTGGAAAATTTGCTAGGATGAATTTATGCCTCTGTTTTCAAATCTCTGTCACTATAGTAGTTACTCCTAAATTATGTGTGGTAATCACTTAGAAGACAAAAAACTAGACTGTCTTTTAATGGCATTATTAATAAACTTGAAAAGATATTTGACAAAATTTCCAAATGGTTTTATTTCTAGGTCCATAACCTCAAAGTCTTATTTCTTAAGCTGAAACTTAATATCAAGATTTGTTTATTGCAGATTTCTGTTAAAATTGGTAATACACGTAATACTTGTTGCTTTATCCACTTATTAGGCATCTGTGTATGTAAGACGGTTTTGCAGAAAGCAGCATAAAATATAATGAAGTCTTTGTTAGCCTATTAGTTTGTAGCAACTACAGAATAGGTCAAACTCTTGTGGTGGAAAAAATTTACATGCACATACATATAAACCCACATATCTAGAACAGGGTTTCCAACCTTGGAACTCTTTTTTTTGGAAGATTTTATTTATTTATTTTTAGAGAGAGGGAAGGGAAGGAGAAAGAGAGGGAGAGAAGTATCAGTGTGTAGTTGCATCTGGCGCGCCACCTACTGGGGACCTGGCCGGAAACCCAGGCAAGTGCCATAGACCAGGAATTGAACCAGCAACCCTTTTCTCCATCTACACCAGCCAGGGCTCTCAATCTTGGCACTCTTGATGTTGATATTTTGGGAGGAGGCTGACCTGTACTTTGTCCCATATTTAGCAACATTCCTGGCCTACAAAGAGTTGATACCAGTAAGGACTTACCTGAGTCCTGAAAATCAGACATTACCAAATGTCTGTTGGGGGACAAAGTCACCCAGGTAAGAATCACTGCTCTAGAGTGTCAAGGACCCAATTAACCTCTTACATTTCAGGAAAGATTAATATTGAAAGCTCCTGTAATTCTAATTATTGAGGTACGGGTTTAGGCCTTTTCTTTTGAATATAAAAAATTTTTAAAGTAACTTCATTAAGCAAAGTGGCAACTTACTGTGTGGCATTATCTATTTATCAGTACTGATGCTAATCTTACTCAAAATAATTTCTTGGCGAATGCTATCATCAGCATTTCATTATGTTTAGACATGGATGCTTGACTATCAGAACCCTGCCTTCTCCAGTTGGTTTTCTGTTTGCTTCATAATAATAGACTAAGAAAGAAGAAATGATTTCATGATTAATTTGCCTATATAAGCTTTCTTTTATTGAAAATATTGTGAGATTTGAGGTCTAAACATTAGTTGTACTGTTGACTTTTAGTCCTGGTTTGCTGTATAAATTAATTTAAATATATGTTATAGAATGACTTAAAGAGTCTTAAGTCTGGAGTAATTAAACACTGTGGAGTGAAGTTATACTCCCTATGGGAGTATTCAAGTGGAGGATGGGATGAGAAATTATCTCTGAATGGTATATTTTCTTAGGGTCTTCATACTTTAATGTTTGGTGTTCTAAATTATAGTTCTTGAATATGGAAATGTAACTTATTTATCTTAGAAGCTAATAGAATGTGAAATGCTTTGGCAGGGAAACAATCTAATCATTTGGCAAAGTCTAGTCTCAGGTCTTTTGGCTAAATATCTTAATATTAAATATGAACTTAATTTATAATTGAAAGAGAAAGGAAATAATTCAGTCACTTTAAGATCTCCTCTAGACAACCATTTAAGTATTTGAGTGAAAATTATACTTTGCATTATATAAGCTTTGCATAAGACTATAGCCATAAATCCTGTAACATACTTTTTCTGTATGACCTGGAAAAAAAAGTAAAACACTGTTACCTCAAGTGTGAAACAGCTGAAGCATGTTGGCTTTTTTGATCTTTAAGATAGCTATATCTATATATACATAAAGGAGAAGGCTCACTTAGTGTTGTGACTTTAAATAGTTTTAGACCCCGCTAGGGGTTTTAATGACATAATTTGCAGGCAACACTAAAATTGGCATATGTTATTAACATATATTTGATTTTTTAATTGTTGTTCAAGTACAGTTTTCTGCCTTTTACCCCATCCCAGCCCCTCCATATATTTGATTTTTAAATATGTTTGTGTATTAATTAATTTTAGTTTTTAAAGGCAGTTCTACCCTTAAAAATAAACTTTGAAAAATGTAATTTAGAAGCCAGAAGCCTATTTATGTAGTAACATTTAGGTATTTACATTTGACCTGTGACTACACTAAACTAAAAAGATAAAAGCCAGCTCTTGAATTGGAAGGTGTTTTTCAGTGGGGTACGTGTGTGTAGGAAGCAATTTTGTTATGTTGTCTCCAGCAAAATGGGTGTTATGGGTGAAAGAATACTGAAATATGAGGACTGATTTTTGAAAATCAGCTTTGTCATTAACTAGCAATGTTGTTTTGGGAAAGCAAGTAAACTCTGTATACCAGTTTTTTATCTGTTATTATAATGGGTTTGAATATTATGGTTTGTAATGTAACTTTTAATTTAATATACATCCTATTTTGAACCCTTTTGTAATACTCTTTTCTCATTAAAAAATATCTACACACTAATGGAATAAAGTAGAAATGTTCTCATGTTGTTTTTTGTTTATGGATAACTAGGTAGAACTCTCTTCAGTATTTACTTCAGTGTTGCTATAAATAATGGTCTGAAAAAGTCAAATATGTTTCACCATAATGATGCTAGTTTGCAGTCAAGATTTTTTGGGGAAAAAATATTCATGTATGCAATGCATCATATTTACCACTGGGTGGCCTGATTTCACGATATTAAATTAACCTGGTACATTTCTATATCTTGACTTCAATTGGACCTCAATAAATACAGTTATTCTGTCAAGACAGTATAATAAAGTTGTATTTTTTTGATTATGATAAAAATTTCAGACTTGCAGTTTGCGGTTTAAAATATGATTAATTTGAAGTGATTTTATATTAGAGCAAATTTAATAAAACTACTGATGTTTTTCCCATTTTAAACCAGTAGTTTGTTTTCAAATAAAAATAAATTTTAAAAAATTCTCAAATTCTTCCCTTGGCTGCCTCATTTTACTTGTTTTAGGTGGTAAAATCAATGGCTATAAAATTAAACTTCTTCCATATATTTTATCTTAATATTGTTAAGTATGAATAGTTTGTGTATTATTTCACAAATGACTGTCACATCCTATTAGCTTACACCCCAGGGCAAAGTTACCCTTAACCATCTTCCTTGCTTAATGAGTCATAGTATTTTTTGTGTGTCTGTGTGCTTCATTTGGCTGTTTCATATAAACCTAGTCACTTCATTCATTCATAATCAACAAAGCGCTTTTCATTTGAATGTAGTACTTAGGTAGTGTATTAACAGTTATACCATAGATATTTTCTTTGACTCAAAAAATAAAACTGACAGAAAGACTCAGGAAGCCAAGGCCTGGATAAAGATTCTGAGACCAAATTCTTCTAGTTTTGATTTGTGACTGCAGATATAATTTCACTTTTTTTTTTCTGTCTTCTAGACTAGAAACCCCAAGCTAGAAATGGTTTATCTACACAGTAGGAATTTGGTTTTATTTATTACATCTTACCAGCACCTGTGGCTACAACACAAATGCTAAAAGATGATGTAAAAAATCAGAAAAATAGAGCAGATTATAGAGCAGTAGAACTTTTTCATTGTTAAATGGTGGAATTGGAATATTGGTGAGGTTTCTTGTGGGGTTTTATCCTTTCCCTTATTTTCAACCATCTTTCTGTTGCGATGTTGATAAGTTTCTAGGATCTTTTTCTGTCACACTTATTTGAAAATTACATCATCTTTTCAACAATTACTTAAATAATATAGAAATAACTTAATTATAAAACTAAGAAGTACCTAGACTCTTCTTCTTAGATAGACTCCAGGAAAGTCCCAGTGGTAGAGAGATGATTCTAAGAAATCTGCTTTAACCCTCCCTCCCACTCACCCGCTCACAAACCCAGTTTCCTGAACACTGGTTGAGCTGAATAACTCTGCCTGAAACTGATGACCATGCTGATGCAAAACAGAATGAAACCTCATGAAGAAATAGAAATTTCTCACAGACCAAATATATGGTTACAAAAGTAAGAGGGAAAGTTAAGATGAACAAGTTTTCAGGAAAATTGCTCTTTTGACCCAAGTAATATTTTTGGATCATATCCTTAAAATAGTTTGATAAGAACCTTAGGGCAAATTTTGTGCAGATTGGATATGATGTAGATACTTTTGTGAATACTTAAAATTTATATGGGCCAGTCCCAAAATAGAAAACTTTTTATTTATACATAACCCGACTTTTAAAACAATCTAAAAATGCTGTTAGTAAGCTGTTAGGATCCGAGGGAAAGGAAGAAGAGGGAAACCCGTGGAGAGTGCAGCTGAGGGCCGTTTGGGATAGCAGAAGTGGCGATGTTGCTGGGACAGTTCTGGGAACGGTTAGCAACATTAGCAGATACCCCAGAGAAACCCTTCTGTACTGAATATATATATTTCTTATGTTTGTTTCAGCAGGTTCTGTTTTATATATTCTGCCATTTAGAGCTACATTCGGATTTTGAAAGTCTTTTTTTTAACAAATGGGAATGCCTTTCATCTCCTCCTAGAGGTATTTTTATTTGTTAAAAATGTTTTCTTTCTCATATCCACTTGTGAAGTAATTTTGGAATCCAGAGCACTTGGAAGAGGTGAAAGAGTAAGGAAAATAATTCATTAATTTTATACATACATATTTGAATGGCAGATACTGTGTTTGGTGCCGCGAGGTGAACACATTAGGTGTGGTCTTTGTACTCCTGAACTTACTATTTGGTTGGGAAGGTTGGCAGGTGTAGTGGGCATTAAAAATGAAGGGTAGAGGCTGCGGTTATGTACAAATTGCACAGAAAGATTTCAGTATGGTGTTCTGTCTGGTTTAGTAGCTGCCTTCAAAATGTATGAAATCATTGGCTCCTGAAATATTTCCAGTTTAACAGTTTGTAATCTTGGCTAATCAGGTGATTTTTCTGAAAGCCGAAGATGGCTACAACTATGAGGTATTTTCTTTATCTAAACTTTTGTTTTTATTTTAAGCAAGGTTTAACAAAACAAGCACATATGGAAGTAGAATTGGCAGATTATTGTTACAAATAGACATTGGCTTTATGGAGAGAGCATTGGAATACTGAAGTGTGTTGAACTAAAGAACCACACTGTGTGTCTACCCTAGGTTGGGGAATAAGGGATCTTGGTGTCTTGCTTGGTCAGATTTGAAGAATTTTGGTCCTATGGAATTAACGAATCAAAGGAAATGAGAAGTTCCTACAAAGGATTTGTAGACAGTATATATTAAATCTAGGTCTTTATCTGTTAGTTTTGTAAAATTGAAACTTTAGGTAATATTAGGAACTACCTACATGTTCTTAAGTATATATATTATAGTAAGGTTAAACAAATCATCAAGTTTTTGCTATTTGAAATTGAAATGAATTTTTGGGAAGTTGAATCTAGTAAAGCAAAATAATTTTGAATATTTTTAGGCAATCAGCCTATATACATAATAATAATGTTGAGCCACCTCTCTGTGTCACACTATATAAGGTGTTTATACATTTTTTCATTTATCGTCAGAGTAGCACTATAAAGTAGGTGGTATTTTCTTCATTTTACAAACAGGTGAGCTAAAGCCCTGAGAGACTAATATGTTCAAGGATATGAAGGGAGTAGGTAATTTAGAACTAGAACCTTGCTGTGATTTCAAAATGTACTTGAGGTTTATGGTTGCAATGTTCCAGCTTTTTGTATCTTCTTACCTATTTTTCCAATATGGTATATTTAGTGGCAAGGTAGTGAGTTTTAGAGTTCAGCCATGCTATGTTTGGTGTTACTGTGGGTAAGAATTTATACTCTTCCAAGTTTTCTTTTTTGCTTTTTATTTTTTTAATTATATTTTATTGATTATGCTATTACAGTTGTCCTGAGTTTTCCTCCTTTGACTGCCTCTACCCAGCACCCCTCATGCCCGCAGGCAATCCCCCCACCATTGTTCATGTCCGTGGGTCATGGGAGTAAGTTCTTTGGCTACTCCATTTCCTATACTGTACTGTATATGCCCATGACTATTCTGTAACTATTTATTTGTACTTCTTAATCCCCTCACCTCTTCACCCATTCTCACCCACCCCACCCTCATCTGGCAACCATCAAAATGTTCTCCGTATCCATGATTCTGTCTCTGTTCTTCTTGTTTACTTAGTTTGTTTTTTAGATTCAATTGTTGATCAGTACATTTTTTTTGCCATTTTATTCATAGTTTTGGTTTTCTTCTTTTTCTTAAATAAGTCCCTTTAACATTTCATATAATAATGGCTTGATGATGATGAACTCTTTTAGTTTTTTCTTGTCTGTGAAGCTCTTTATCTGCCCTTTGATTTTAAATGATAGCTTTGCTGGGTAGAGCAATCTTGGCTGTAGGTCCCCGCTTTTCATGACTTTGAATATTTCTTGCCAATCCATTCTAGCCTGCAAAGTTTCCATTGTGAAATCAGCTGACAGTCTTATGGGAACTCCCCTGTAGGTCAGTAACTTCTTGTCTCTTGCTGCTTTTAA
>PVKM010046487.1:0-11695 GCA_004027735.1 Carollia perspicillata
CTTTGAAGGCAACCATGAGGCTGATCTGGCCCCCGGTGAAAATGAGTTTGATACCCTTGCCCTAAACCCATAGTTCTGTTGTGTTTGCGATTAACACCTCCATTTTTAATTAGCGATTTAGCAAGGATTAGTTGAAATGAGTTGAGAGCAAGACCGGAACAACTTATAGGTACTCCCCAGCAGATGGAAAAGAGAGGTGAAGGGAAATACAGAGGGGCCAACAGGGAGCAAACACAGTCTGTGCTAACACGGGTTCAAGGCCCCCCGAGACCAACTGCACCTTTGACAAAGCAACTTCCCAGCTTTGTCAAAGGCCAGACTAGTCAGGCCACTCCAGCCCACTTGGACTCCCAGCCCCTCACTTCTCTTTAAACTACTGTAGATTGTCGACTCAACATTCAAGAATAGATTATTTTATAAACATTATTAACCATATATTTGTTTAATCATAACTGGACTGTAAATTCCTTGAGGGAAATTCCAAAGGTCGTGAATACATGAGGTATAGAGTCTGCAAAGTAGGCCACACCCTGGAAAGTCAGAGTGGAAATATTGACCTGATTATATTTCTCAGTATTTTCATAAGAAGGTTCAAAGAGATCTGTATTTATGATCGTTTTCATCACCAGTAATTTGCAAAGCCTTCCTTTTATCTTAGAATTTCAAAAGAATACACTGTCAAAACCAGCTTCTTCACCACTTGTCATCCAACACGGCCTTTATTTCTAAGGGAACAAAGTACATATTTCCCCAAATGTAACAGAGATCTCAACCTCTGCTACTTCTTTTAGGGCTTTGGGAAGTCTTAGTGTTAATCATATACTAGTGAGAATGAAAAGAGCTAGACTCTGTTATATAATTTTCCATCTACACAAATGCAAATGACGTTTTGAGCCAGTAGCATTTCAGAACTGGCACAGTGTGCTGTCGAATCAATTCAAAACCTCATGGTCCAAATCATAGACAAGTGCAAATCTATTTGCATCCATCACTGTCTAAAAGGAAATTTTAGAAATTTTGAAAACTTCAGATGCCAAAATAACACCAGTCCAGAGAAATGAAATATTTTGTAAAATTGTCAACCTTCTTGGAATTGTTTTCAGTTAGATCTGCTAGTGATTTACTCAGTTGAAATGGAACTGCAAACTTGCACAATTTGCCCAGTCTTGTTTTTCCAAGACTTGCAGTTCCAGTCCCAACGCAGTCCTGGTGGACTGCCACAGAGGCATCCATTTTAGCTGCAGTTCTGTGGGGTACAGGTATCAATATGGGCTGATCATAACCTTTTCCTCAGCTCTGACTGCCTGGCCACCGTTGATTGGTCCACGGGAGGACACCTGGCTCAAGGGAGCCAATGAGTGCTGAGGCAGGGTAACCTCCCTGATGCTGGAGCTGTACGATTTACAGGTCAAAAGCACGAATTGCCATGTTTTCCTTCATCTTGACAAGAAAAGTGATGGAAGGTAGTTTGTGAGGAGAGTGAAAAGAGGGAAGCAGATGTGTAGAGAGAAAGAACTTAGGAGAGAGGCTGTGAAGTCATACGTTTGTGATTTTAGTTTTTCCTGAAACCTAGCAGCAGATTCATCTTTGCAGTCCATGAGATACCTTTATATCTTTACAATAAAGTATTCTTTTTTTATTTATGCTTATTGGAGTGAAATTTCTCCCCCTTGGCACTAAATGTCTTAAGAAATATATGACATAAATAAAGTTATGGAAAAGGTGAAACAGTAACAATTTTCCTAGGAAAACATGGGGATGTGCTAGGAAACTTTATTTACTCATCAGTAAGCTTCTAAAAGTTACATTCAAAGACAGATTAATTAGGCCAAGTTCTTGAATGTAGCAAGTGCTCAATCATTTGTGGTTATTGTTGTTGTTGCTTTTAATGAATAATAAATAGCTAGGTTTCGTGAGGGGCATAGAGATGCTCTAGAGAAAAGAGAAGTAAAGCACATGATGAAACAAAAGCACACTTCATATGTCCAAATTAAAACCTCACCCCCACTCGAACCATATCTGGGGCTAATCTTTGTCCTTACTGCAACAAATAGCACAATTATCCAGCCTGTGGTGTAAGGAGAGCCCTGGTAACCATGCTCTCTTTTTCCCTGTATTGAGTTAGGATGTATCCTTTCGTCCTCCCACTAGTTCCAACAGTTTCACCCACAAGAAATCCCTCGTATTTATCCTCTACTTTCATCTCCAGGGCTGCTACCCCATCTCTCCTTGCATCCTGCAGTAGCCAATTAGTTGTTCTCCTTTCTGAAACCTCTTCATTCCCAACTCCAGAGGATGTTTTTCGAAAAGTAAATCAGAATATGGCACCCATTTACCCCTAAACATACACGGCACACACATTCTCTTTTAAACATTTAGGGTTTCCTGTTGGTGTAGGGCAATGGTTCTCACCCCCGGTTTCACAATAAAATCACCTGGAAGCTTAACAACAAAACAAAACTACGTTTGGGTCTCATTTCCAGAAATGTGAATGTAATTGTTCTAGAGTGAGATCCTCTTAACAGTCTTTTCCAAATGTTCCACAGGTGATTCTGGTAAGCAGCCAGAATTGAAAGAACTCCTGTAGGTAGGTAGGCCAAAATCTTTAACATGGGCTGTACACAGTTCTTGTCCCGGCTGCTCCTCTTCCCTCATCATCGACCACATCCCCATCTTCTGTTGTCCAGCCACACTGGGCTTCTCTCACTTCCTCAAAGACACCACACTCCTTCCTGCCTGGGTACAGCACTCTGCGCAGGCTCTTCCTGTGACGCACTGTCCTTTGTCTCCAGATCTGCACTGTGGACCTCCTCCTTAGGGAAGGCTCCCTTGACCTCCCTGCGTAGGCCAAATGTCCATTCTGGGTTCATCGAACCCTGCCCCCTTAATAGCACTGGTCACAGGATAGCCTCACCTTTGTGTATGACTCTTTGAATGTTTGTCTTCCCAATAGACTACACACCCTGTGTGGGCAGGGCCCCTGACGGATTGCTCTGCTCAGTGGCACATCTGCCGTCCCCAGCCTATGTCTGGAAGACGAGGCCCTCCTTATCTATGATGAGACCCAAGAGAGAAGATGGGTGATATTTACTGAGGGCAGCACTAGTCACTGGCTGTGCAAATTAAAATGTAGGCCCAAGATTCTTGTTATAAAAGAAACAAAACTTGAAAGGGAACCTAAGTCTTGATTGGAATGGACAGTACTTATTTTCAAGAGGCATGTGATTGACGGTGAGTTGTAGGATGGGGGAGTCAGGTGTAGAAAAGCTCGGGCTAGGTGAGGATCTGGGGGAGAGGTCCCTGGCCCCAGCAGGTCTGCTCTTCTATTTCTTCCCCCCAGACTGCCACCTGTGGCTTAAGCGGCATGGCCTGAAAGCAGAAAAAGAGAACCTTTGCCCAGTAAGCCCCATGGGACTTGGCAGTGCAAGGCAGCAGCCTTGTGAATCACTGGGGCAGACTGTGGCTTTGTTTGGGTGGCAGAGAGAAGACTCACCCAAAGAAGAGGTATCTAGTTAGGCGTGGAGCTAGACTCCCTAGTGTCAAATCTCGCCAGGGAGCTTGCTGCTTACTTGCTCTGTGACCTTAGGATAAGTGACTTATGTTCTCCATGCTCCTGTTTCCTGACCGTGGCATGGGGATGATAACAGCACCTATTTCATAGCTGGTGTGTGAGATGGTACAGGTATAATCTCTTTAGCATAGTAGTTACAAATATACTGAATTCTGGCTGGCATAAGCCTTCTTCAGCCACTCTTTTAATACTTTATTCCTACTCTAAGAACTCTACAAGCTTCCCATTTTTGCTTCTGTGTTGGTAGAACTGCAGCCGGAGTGCTGGTAGTTGCATGGTTTTAACCACAGTGGCATGTGGTCTCCACTGAGCAAGCCAAGCTCCTACCACGAAATGAGAACAGGCTCCTGGCTTCTGAATGAGAGCAAAGTGCAGCCCGTTTATGATTTCTAAATTTTAGATAGATCATAATGTGCAGATGGTGACCCTTCTAACAGTGCACACTACAATGTCATCACTGCCTGAGAGTGTCTGGGAAGCTGTGCTGTAATCTCCATGCCCTGTCACCCCTCTAAGGGCAAGCCCGTCACTTTCTGGAGTCAGGAGGAGGGGGCTTGCACCAGCATCCCTTCCTGGGATGGTCACAGAGGAAACCAGGCAGCGGAGAACTCCAGCCCTGCATTATCACAGCAAATGCACTCCCAGGGACAGGGGTAAGAGGGCATCCCCATTATTCCCATGCCCTGAAACCAAGTGTTCTGGGCACACAGTAACACCTGGAGGCTCAGAGCATGGGACATATGTCACATCCTTGGTAAAATATCCCTTCTAACCAGCAAGTCCTTTCTCTCACAAGCATGCACATTCCGTCTGAAATTTCAATTTGACTGGCACTCATTGGAAGAGTAGCGTAACGGTTCATTTCGTGTGTTGACTGGACTGGGCCATGGAGTGCCCAGACATTTGGTCAGATATTATGCTGGCTGTGTCTGTGAGGGTGCTTCTGGATGAGGTAAACATTTGCATTTGATAGAGTGGATAAGGCAGATTACCCTTCCCAATGCGCATGGGACTCATCCAATCAGGTGAGAACCTAAAGAGAACAAAAAGGCAGACCCTCCTATGAGACCCTCCTGTCCGACTGCCTTGAGCTGGGAGATTAGTGTTTTTCCTGCCTTTGGACTCAAATTGAACATCGGCTCTTTGTAAATCTCAAGCCAACAGGCTTTGAGACTGGAAATGCACCACTGATTCTCCTGGTCCTCAGGCTTGTGGACTCAGATTGGAACTAAACCATCACTCTCCTGAGTCTGCAGCTTGTTGACTGTAGATCTTGGGACTGGTCAGGCTCCATGTTGTGTGAGCTGGTTTGTTATAATAAATCTCTTTCCATGTAGATTCTATTGGTTCTCTGGAGAACCCCGACTAATACAGGGCATTTAGGAGATTTATTTATCTGCCTTAGTATATTCAGGAGGCCAAATGTTATTGACTTTTTCCTTGCTAACAAAGATTCAGAGGATTTTAGAGAAATACCGGACTTGAGAGAACATAACCCACTCACTAGACAGCGCTGTGGAGGAACAAAAGAGGGATTAACATACAGCGAGGGCTCACTTGAAGTCAGTCACTTTCACAAACATCCATTTAATGAGTTAAAGGAATGTTGATTGACCTAAAGAATTAGTTTAAGAACAAGTCCCAGACACCAGTTTCTATCATTTTCTTTTCCTAATTAATACGGAATTTACTAAATTGAAGAAGCCTCCAATTTAGCCATGATACAGGCTAGTATAAGGCAAGGGCCTCCTCTTGCTAAGGGAAAAGCTGTAGAAACTTCAAAGGAGAGGGTGTGATTACTTTCCTCGTGTTAATTAAGTGAGAGGTCACTTTAAACACACCATTCTTCCTGACAAAACTGCAGTATTGTGATGCAAAATAGGCGGCTGGACTTTTTGCCTTCCAGACCCAAAACAGAGAGGGTGGTGTCTCACACTAGATGTGTGGTCACTCCCTGCAAATAGGTTAGGTCGCTGTCACTGATTTAGGCAGGCTCAGGGACTTCTCCACTTCCTCACAGGCTTTTTGTAACCCACAGGAAGCCTTCCAGACTCAGTACTGCCCCAGAAGTAGAAACTTAAGGTTTTACTGCAAGATGTGAGGAGAGGGTCAGGAAGTGAGTTTTTCTGACCTACATCTTAGAAGCAACTTGGAGTCCTGTGGCCTCCTGCCAAGATCTTTCTGGCACTTTATCTGCCAGGTGGAATGCTTAGAAGGTCCATGAGGAAGAGGACTCCAGCTGAAATAAGTCTCACTCTAAACGCTCAGTGCCCCTGCAATTTTTGATAATGAACCCCAAATAGTGACTGACACAGCAATGGAATGGAAAAGAATGCATGACTAGAAACTACCTCTGTCAGTCATGTCACTCAACTTGTCGGGCCTCAGCTGCAATGCCGGGGTGGGGTCAGGACAGACGGCAAGGGAAGGGGGTTGGGGCCACAGGATTTCTGAGACACCACCTTGACCTTAAAAAACTCAAGCTTTTTTGTTATCTCAGTAGAGAGTGGTTTTATCAGCATGATAAGCCTTTCAACTTAGCAAAGACAAGTCCCTTCTCCTTCATTTGGATGGCAGGGTTCTTCACTTCTCAGTCCTCTGTTTACTTTAACAGACATATTGGAGCATTTGCTATAATCTGGACCCTGTGCCAGGATCTCAAAGTGCTAAGTAAACTCATAAACCTGTGGGGTCTTAAGGAGGATCCTGGTTGCTAGTTTAAGATAACGCGCGCGCGCACACACACACACACACACACACACAGGTAATGTATATTAAGTTGTTCTTTTAAAAGAAAAACACAAAAACACTTGTATGGCAGTTTTAAAATGTCTTTGCAAGGGGAGGCCAATCTCAGGGACTCACTTGTAACTGAGTCCTTTGATGGCAATGCTGTGTGATGCCCGAGGTTAAGCTAGAAGGGCTTGGGCCTGGTTCTCTTGGGACACTCAGTGTGGGGGAAGCCATCCACCAGGCAGGAAGTCTGACTAACCTCAGACCTCATGCTGGTGTAGGGGCTCTGTCAACTGCCTCTGTGAGCTCCCAGGGGACACCCTCAACTGTGGACCTGTGAGAGCACAGTGGAGCCTTTGCCGAGGGGAGCCCCAGCTGCCATCTGACTGTAAGGGGGTGAGAGAGCCCAAGGGAGACTTGCCCAGGCTGGGCTCTTCCTGAACGCCCAACCCACAAAACTGAACAAAATGAAACGGTGGTTTTAAGCTGCTGGTTTGGGGGTAATTTGTTATGCAGCAATAATAACCAGAACAATATCTTCACCAAGATTATTCTTAAACCGATCCAGAATCAAAATCATGAAAACATTTCTAATGTAGTACATCTTTCTAGCGGGTGTACAGTCTACGTTCAAGGAGAGGAAGGCGACACTGTCATAAGTGACTTAAAAGCCTTGTTCAATTTTCTCAAATGTTTTAGATTTTTGTAGCATGGCCTTGAAAAGATGAGATTTCCTCGAACTAGAAACAGATCCATGAGACACTACATTCTGAAAAGCAGAAATTCACTTTACGAAAAATGAAACCAAGATGACCCTTTAAATAACAACTGCAGTTATCCTATTTCCCATTATCAGTGCTGTTTCAGGACAACTGAATTTTTTGTTTTTGACGCTAAAAAAAAAGTCATCCTGGGCCTTTATTTACTCTAACCGTAGTGAGACCTATTCTGGCCTGGTGATCAGGGGAAACATACAGGAAGGTAAGAGTCAGCTCCTGCCTCCCACTCCTTCAGCTGGATCGCCTGGCACATGGTGCTCCTTGTCTTAAATTCATGGATATTTTCAACACCCTCAAGATTCAAGCCCTCGAATTCAGTCAGAGAGTGGAGTGTGATCCATCTCCTAAGACTGAGTGATGGCTTTATGACTCCATGGACTGAGAGTTTGGGTGAGGGTGCAGCCCCAGTCACTGTAGAAAATACCTCCGTTTTACTAGCAGGGGACAGCTGAAGGGCCTACCGCAAGAGCAGCTAAGCAGGCCTCTTCCTTTGGGTTTCTCTGTTTGCAAAGCTGTAATGGTTATCCTGACCTACCTTAATGGCCACTGTCTCTACTGGGGGAAGCTGCAAACCAGTTTGTTTGTTTTTTTAAGAGTCTGAGAAAATCCTACATCAGCTTTGCAAATATGGTAGTTTTAAAAATCAACTACACTTGTTTTTTCTTTTTCTTTTCTTTTCTTTTATTATTTATCTTTAGAGGGGAAGGGAAGGAGGGAGGGAGAGAAATATCAATGTATGGTTGCCTCTCGTGCGACCCCTGCTGGGAACTGGCCTGCAACCCAGGCATGTGCCCTGACTGGGAATCGAACCGCGATCCTTTAGTTCGCAGGCCCGCGCTCAATACACTGAGCTACACCAGCCAGGGCTTTAAACTTGTTTTCTTAAATTTGCATTTGCCCTGGCCATCTCTGCCTGTCTATTGTTAGTCCAATGTTAATGGACTAACATTAGTCCAATTGTGAGTCCAAATGTTAATATTTGCTTTATAGTAGAGTAGTGAATGTGCATGGGGGTGGGGAGGGGTGTCAGTAAATAAACATAAAACTCACCCGATGTCTTTGGGGTTTGGAACTAATGAATGGAACAAGTGGGAAGACATCTATTTTCAGGACTGTACTAACTATAGGTGGTACATAAAGTCCCATGTGAGAAAAAGAAACAGATAAATAAGGGATTATCTAGATAAACAAAATCACAGTAGGGTTCTTTTAAATGGCAAATCCTTTATTTATTTTTTGGAACACACTTAAAAATGTCAGAGTTTGTCTGGTGCATAACTTTTCAGGAATATTTCTATTACAGAAAAAAAGGGCAAGTGTCTATCAAATAACATTGGGTCTCAAGGCCACGAGAAAAAGACATTTTAAAATATAGCTGTTTTTCTTTGCTAATTCAACTGTGAAATGTTCTCCCATTATTTCTCCTTTCCCCCTGTGTTTGTGGGGTCTCATTCTTCTAAACTTGCCTCCAGGGGTGCTTCCTCTCTGAGACCGGCTGAGCTGCGAGTCCTGGTTTCTCTAGAGCTGGGCTCCCACTGGACTTCATTCATTCCTCTCTACATGCAATTCCAATGTGGTGCTGAAATAGCTTGTTTACATCATGTCTCCTCCATTAGACTGTGAGGTCCATAGGGCCAAGGACTGTGGCTCATTCCTTCATCTTCATAATCCATTGAACAGCTCTGTGTGTAGCAGGTACTCAGTCAAAGCTGGATGGCCTGTCCTGGGATTTGTCAGCCATCCCTTTGTTTCCTTTGCACTTTTAACACACAACATGTCTTTTCCTCTTAATGTCTGTGATTTTCCCTGCATCCTTTTGAGTTTTGATTTGAGGTTCTCCATGAAGAGACAGAGATCACGTCAGCCAATGCCAGGCCTGCAGAAGTCTCTGCGCGTGTGAGTCAGCTGAGCCGTTGCCGCCCACAGCTGGCTTTGCTCCTCACATCCACACCCCCGCCCCATGCTCTCCTTCCATTCCTCCTTCTCATTTCCCTTTTGGAGTACATGCGAAGGCGAGGAAACTTCATCTTATACCGTATTTGTGCTTGCCAAGTACCATGCTGAATCCAGCTGCAATTTTTACATTATTCGGAGGAAAGTGGTATGCATCTAGTGCAAAATACATTTCTTTGTCCTCTCTAGCTGTAAAATTCCTATTCTATTTTTTAAAGCATGCGTGGTGTAAGTAAAGCCCTGTTCTGAACTTTTTCTGGCACTGAGAAACACAGGGTGAAAGAAAATGTTCAAAGTCATCACAGGTTATCATTTAAATAATATCAGATGGTATGGGCCATGGTCACCAGAGATGGGGGCAGGGGCGGAGCACGGTATAAAGCTAAATGGAACTGGATTCCATTTAGGTATGTTACAAATGTCCTTTTTCTCTTTCTTCCTCTGTGTGTAGGAGTGTATAAAGATTGAAAGGAAATACATAAAATATTAACAAGTGCTAATTCAAAGACATGGGACTTACATTTTCTCCATTATACTTCTTTTCTGCATTTCTCCACTTACCATGATGATAATGTACTTTTTTATAACTAGAAAAGAAAAAACCCAGAATCTTGGCATGTTATTTAAAGAAAAAAAAAACTGAAAAAGCTAAAAAGACAGAATAAACTGGGATACTTATAAGAAAATCTAAGTTTTGTACTGTAGCCTGGGAAAAGGGGAGAACACAGTGGCTTTTTCATGGTAGTACTTTTCTAATGAATACAACCTTTAAATTCTCAGAAGTAGGGAATAGTATAAGGTCCCAGGGATCCATCACTCAACCCACACAGCCACCATTCTTTCATCTCATTTTCCCTCCCCACTTCTTCAAAGAAGTATTTTTTTTAAAGGATCCCAGTTGTCCTTTAATTTGTTTGTATATATTTTATTTTACATAGCTTGGGTTTTGTCTTCTTGGAAAGCTTACAAAGCCTCAAAGCTTCTGAACACCCACTAATGTGGGACAGCATCTCGATTCTGCAAGTGTGTGCCCCTCAAGCCCCCCTCCCCCATCCCCACCCCGTGACGAGTCCCATTGAAGTCCCTGAGAGCAAATATCTATCAAAAGCAGAGCGATATGGTATTTACTCCACTCGACTCCTGTCCGGTGGGTCAGAGAACAGACTGCAGTGTCCAGAATAAAGCCAAGCCCCGTCAGGCCTTGGCAACTCAAGCCACCCCAGTGTGATTCAAGATTCGGGATGTAAACACATGCAGTGTTTAACCATTGCCAGTTTGATTTGAATATTTGATAGCCGTGACTGGGGCTTAGGAAGAACACAGTAGTGACTTTTTCACTGGAACTGAAGTTGAGGCTTTATTTAGTATTTGGGCAAGCGGCACCGGCAGCTGCAAGCCCTCAATGGGCGCTTTCTAGTCCCAGAGTGGGCCGCCCAGCCTTGCTAGGGGCTGAAGGTCTGGAGCTGCCCAGGAGCTGGGGGGAGGAGGAGGAAGCAGGACGGCCCCAGCCTGGGCCCTCCCCCAGCTCAGCGACAGGTGCTGAGGAACGCGGAGAAGGAGGAGCCCCTCCCCTTCCGCTCCCAAGCCCAGGCCCAGTGTCAGACACTGACTGCCCTTTTTATTGCATTTTTGTTTCAGGAATAGGGATGTTGGCAGGCAGAGATGTACCCTGTGGCTTGGTCTTTCTCTGTTGGGCCAGTGGTGATGAGAACAATAACAAAGACCCTGACTTTGCTTAATGACCAAGACTCACTGAGATAACAGACCAGAGCCGGGCTCTTGGCAGAGAGCCCTCTGTGTTTGATGTAGTGTGACCTATTAGAGTAGGAAGGGGGATTGGAAGGGAACAGCTCTAAGTTATATTTTGATACTACCAAAGGACATTATCTTCTCTTGATTTGGACTGATGACCTTATTTGTCATTAACTATCATTTACTGGGAACTTTTCTGGGTCAGGTCCTGAATTAGATACTTTATGTTTATTTTCTCGCTCACTGGAAACCTGTAAGGTTTTATTGTTTCTCCCTCTCCCTAGCAAAAGAGAAAATTGAGTTTCAGAAAGGTTAAGTAATTTGTTCAGTTATTATGCAATTTATAAACAGTACAGTCAGAAATCTAATCTTGGTATGACTATGAAATAACTTTTACCTTTTCTTAGGGAAACACATAGCTCATACCCAGTACATTTTAAATTCAAGGTGCCAGGTGGCTATGGCCTGAAACAGGTGAGTTAGCCATCAGAGTACAGAGTAAGCCAATAATTTATATACACAACAATATCTACTCTTTATTGCAGAGAATTACAGGAAAATTCAGATGAGGTAGAATCATTAGGCAGGATTACAGGATTCCTTCTCAATGCTTTAAGAAAACTCCCCAGTCTGGGCTTGGTGAGCCTGTACAAATTTTTCCTATGCCACTAGGCCGTTGTTTTTATTTTAAATAATTGCTCATTGATTTTTAATTTAAACAAATGGACTTCATTGTTTAGAACAGTTTAAGATTTACAGAAAAATTTCAGAGGACAGTACAGAGTTCTCGTATACCCTGCACCTTGTTTCTCCTGTTATCGTCATCTAATAACGCACATTTGTTATAATTAATGAACTAACGTAGACATATCATAAACCGAAGTCCACAGTTTATTCAGATTTTTTT
>PVKM010046488.1:0-11683 GCA_004027735.1 Carollia perspicillata
GGGCAAGAATATCACAAAGCCCAAAGGAGGTGTGTGAAGCTGAAAGCCTCAACTCTTGAATGAAGACATAGTGCTTAATATGTTGCAAGCCATGTTCCCATCTTTCAGACTGAGACTGCTGAGGACGGAAACTGGAAATGCAAGGTCATCTCAAGAGTATCTCTGTCAAGGAGGAATAGCCTCTTTGTCCTCGGAACCTTTTACAGAATACCCCTTAAGGTACAGGCCAGAGTCCTCTGAAGTCGTCCTTGCAAAGCAAATGAAAAGATCCAACAGTCAAAATAGCAATGAACAAATGAAACAATCTAGGCATGTAAAATCAAATTGTGGATTTCCTTATACTTCCTTCCCTACCTCTCCTCTCCAATGCTAGTCCTCTCTTCTTCAGGTACTCACGGCAATCAATTCTAGCCTGAGGGCAGTTTGATCCTGGAGTTCCAGATGACACTCCTTCCAAATTGGCTGCAAGTCCTGGTCATTGCCTCCTACCCCTTCTCTCTATGATCCAGGCTGCTCCTTCATAACAAAATGCCCAAGTCTTCCCAATCCCATTCCAACCTCCTGTTCTCACCATATGGGATGTGAGGTCTCGGTTCAAGATTAAGCTTGTGACAAGCCAAACGTTTGTTGTTCTGAACAGGCCATCTCTGGAAAGTACTTTTTGTCTGTTTTAGAAAAGCCCATCTTCTCATAATTGTGATAGGCTATGACTCAGTAAGAATTTTAAAGTGTGGTCTTTTGAAACCCACCACTCCATAGCAGTGGAAGCGTTTCTGGTAAGTTCAGTAAATCCTTTGGGACATCACCACGTATGTATGTATGCATGCATGAATATATCTATATATCTATGTGCAGATATGTAGATATATACACACATATACATATATTTATATATAAAATACGTATAGATAAATAGATCTGTCTCTTTATATAAAGGGTATGTGTATGCATATAGGTACATGCATTCATATATACATCCACGCACACACCCATACACAAAGGCACGCGTGCGTGCACACACACACTCTTTTGAGTTCCCTTTCGTACTCAGTTTCATCACACTGATTCTCACCCTTCCAGGGTGTGGGCAGCAGGGAGTGGGCAAACTGCACCGCATCTTCTATTTTACAAACAATGCACTAGTTCAGAGGCAGGAAAAATCTGCCCAGTACTTTTCTGACTCACTTGAATCCCCCAGTACAAAGGCCATTGGTAGTTTTTGTTTTTTTTTAAAAAAAACTGTATAAAATAAAAACAAAGAAATGAAATAAAATAACCAACACTAGTTCACTTTTCTGAAAACATCTACCTATCTGATTGTCAGGCCAGCACTAGAGGCAATGGTATAAACTCCTGGGATTGGTGAGTGGAGAAAGAGTGAGAAGGTGGGTACTGATTATAGACACAGGCCCCACTACTTCATAGAGCAAAAGACAAGTTAGGAAGCCATAGGCAGCTGTCTCTACTACCCCATGGGTTTTATAAATGGGTATCATGATGAAGACTCACAAAACCAAAGGTGGAACTTTTCTTATAGGGTCATATGTGACGACACCAATTTCTTACAGTCGCTACCTTACTAGGCTCCCAGGGAAGGTAAACAGAATACTGGCATTTTATATTAAACGTGACAAAAGGAGCCAGTCCTGTTGCCATTCCTTTTTGACCAGATCTTCCCCAGAAGCAAACTGCTAGATCTGGAGGCCTGAAAAAGACAGGGAAGGGAAAAAGACGGATAGAATACAACATCCCAAGAAAATCCTGGCTAAATCTAGGGTAAGCTTGGACCTAAAATCAGATAAGTATATGTTTTCCCCTCTTCCTGGTCTGGTAAATCCATCTGCAGCTTATTCCTCTTTTTGTTGTGCTACAGTTTCCAGCTTTTGCTCTTCCAAGTGGCTCTTCTCCTCATTCTTCACAGGGAAGTAGCGGTTAACATTATTACACACGCTGCTGTCTCTGGATAAGGCACACCGTGATGGGCCTGGAAGATGACTTTCACTCTTCTCTTCCTTGATCAATGCGCCGTTGTTTCCATTTACCTGTGAGCAAGAGTGGCTTTGATGAGGCTCCAGGGATTTAGAAACTCCATCTGAAATGCCCTGTATCAAAAATAGAGATACTCAGTGGAAATGGTAATCCCAAACTGGCTGACCCTTCCCAAGCATGTTCATAAGTGAGCCTGCAGAAACTGCTTCAGTTCTTCAAAGAAGCCCAAAAGCCCAACGCTTGTTAACATCTGATACACTGATATCACCCGGAAAACTCGGTGACAACAGATGGATCTGACCGAAATCCAATGGCAATGACAGCACAATAATGATACAGCCAGCATTTTATAAGCTTTATGTTATATTTTTCTAATACTAATGGGGACCCTAAATGGTAGATATTATCATGCCCCATTTACAGATGAGGAAGCTGAGGCTCAGAAAGATTAAAGTCACTTACTCAAGAACACCCAGATAGAGACAGAAAGACAAAGAGGTAGGACCAGGATTGCACTCCAGGTCAGTCAGCCTCTAAAGTCTATTCTCTTAACTGTCATGCAATGCTGCCCAATGCCGACAGCTGGACATGTACAGGAAACAAAAGGAAAACAAACCATGAGGTCTATGTGCAATATTCCTCAGAATCTTTCATAACTAAAAGCATCGCCTGCCTTTCTTTTCATTCCAGGAATGTGACTGTTGCTGAAATGCTAATGACATGAACTGCCTTACCTTGCAGTGCAGTGCTGCCTCTAGATGAATGCTATTAGCAAATAATAACGGCTTAATTACTAAATAGTTAGGCATGCCAGATAATCTGCTGTTCATTTTATAGACATGAAAAATGAGGACCCCAAAAATAAAAAGACTTGCCCAATGTCATTCACATGCTCAAACTCGGGTCCAAGTCTGTCTGATGCCAAAGACCTTGTTCTTTCCACTATGATACAACACATAATGGCAATCTAACTCCCATTGAATTGGTGGTTAATTTTAAATAATAACTACTAATTTATATTTAGTATTTCCCATATTTCAGGCTCTATGCTAAACACTTTCAAATATCACCTCATTTAACTCTCTGAGGTAGACACCAATTTCTCCATTTTACATATGATAAAACCAAGGCACAGAGAGGTTAAATAACTTGTCCAAGGTCAGTGGCAGAGCCAGATTCAAAGCTATATCATTTGGCTTCAAAGCCCGTACAACATGGGGACTACTGTGGCTATTGCTCAAGAACCTGGAAAAAAGAAGAAACTAGTAAAAATCCACACGATGGATGGAATTAGCCACATGAGGGAGTCAACAAAGGAAGTAAACCTTACCAATAAGTGACTTAAGAATTTGAAAACACACAAAACTCCAGTGACCTAGGAATACTCTCAAGAAGAGAGAATTATAATGTAAACAGATTTAATAAGCTAGAACAACAAAGTATATTACACTCTGAAGAAAGAGTGACTGAACAAAAATAGGAGAGTTAGGAAGGCAATCAACAGCAGCCCTGTCCAGGGAAGGTGTCTTACCTAAGAACAAAGTCAGTATGAAGACTTCCTTGACCAGGCTACCTCTAGAGTAGATAATAGCGCCACCAGCAATCTTAGCCTAGAGAAACATAGCATGACCTACCCTCCCTTGTTTTCTCTTAGTTTCCTCATCTGTGAAACAGAATAATAGCATCATAGGTTTCTATAGGGGTTCAAGGAGGGACTCACAGGAAAGCACTCAAAACATGTTCTGTTCGACAGTGTAAGAACTCATTAAATGTCAACTATTTTTATTGTTCTCATTTCAGGTCCCCAAGCAAACTTCTGATACCATGGGCTCCCTTGCAGTGTGCACTCAGAGAAAGAGAACTCTGGTAGCCATGGCTAAGAGAACAGTCACTAGAGTCAGTTACACCGAGGTCTAACTCTTGTTTCTGACAATTAGAGTTGTTATATAGTGTTGGAGTCAGCACAGCACAGCACATGGCTTTGGATTCAGTCAGCTCAGGCTGAAATGGCAACTCTGATACTGACTTGATGGATAATTTTGGGCAAGATGCTTCATTCCTCTGAGCCTCAGTTTCCTCCTCTTTAAAATAAAGAGTAGGCCTAACTGGTGCGGTTCAGTTGGCTGGGTGTTGTCCTGCAAAATGAAAGGTCACAGGTTAGATTCCGGGTCAGGGCACATGCCTGGCTTATGGATTCCGTCCCCAGTCGGGGCACATGTGAGAAGCAACCAATCACTGTTTCTCTTCCTCTCTTTCTCCCTCCCTTACCCTCTCTCTAAAAATAAATAATAAAATAAAATAAAGAATAATAAATACTTCACATGAATCTCTAAGAATGACTGGGATAGATATATCATGGTAATTATTTCTTTGCACTGTAAGTCGGTAAATTTTATATTTCACTTTCTCCCTGCTCATCTCTAACCCCCCACTCTTTTAGCCATATCCACATACTATTTCTGTGAACCTGGTTAATGTGAGTAAACTAGAGAAAGGAACCCACTCTTATTGTACCAAACATATGAGGCTTTTCAGACTATATACCTAATGATCAGTCTCTGAATCATGGTCAATTCCCCAAGGCTTTGTTACCTTACGGGAGCCTATCTTAGTGACCAGTTTTCCTTCTAGGTGTAATCCCTTTTACCTTGCTGAAAAACTGGGAAAAGCTGAGAAGCTTTGGAAAAACCCCAAAGTTATTGCTCCGTGGCTTTAGAGTGCATTACCAAATGCTTTGTGTGGGGTGCTTACCATTCTAGTTCCATTTTTGGCTCAAAATAGCATTAAAGCAAATCTGTATTCTTTGAGGAAACATTAGACCATGGGTTAACACGGATGGATACAATGAGGTCTGGCTGTACACAGGAGAGCTGATTTGAGAACTGACAATCAAGTTGCCTTGCAGTGTGGTCTAGTCAGTGACCCTTGTGAGGATTAGAGAATGCTATGTAAAATGTTTAGTAGAGGGCTTGGTAGAAAGTATGTACTCAAGAAATGGTAGCTGCTACACTGTGAGGAAGTCAGCAGTCTGAGTCTAATACAAGACTTTAAATCACTACAAGAATAGGCTTTCATATCTGGAGGGTGTACATCTAATGAAGACCAGTGGGGATTGTGATGTAATTCAAGGTGTAGATTAGGAGAAAGTTTAAGTCCTTGCTGGCGTGGCTCAGTTGGTTAGTGTTGTGCCATGCCACAAAAGTCTGCGGGTTCAATTTCTGGTCAGGGCACATACATAGGTTGAAGGTTGGATCCCCAGGGCACATATGGGAGGCAATCAGTGTTTCTCTTTCACATCAGTGTTTCCCCTGCCCCCTGCCTCTCTCACCCCTTCCCCATTCCTCTTTCTCTAGCAATGAAAAAAATGTACTTGGGTGAGGATGAAAATAATAATAATAATAATAGTAGTAGTAGTAATAATAATAATAATAATAACAATAATAATAATAATATAAAACAAACAAACAAACAAACAATCTTTTTTTTTTAAAGAAAAAAGAATAAGCAGAATGGTAACACCTTTTCCCCTCACACATTCAGCAAAGGACAAAGTTTAATTTTCTAAGCATCTCTGGTAGCCTCTCACAAGCTTGGGCATATTGCTGGCAATCCCACTGTTAATTTTACTCTGGTCCCTTTATGGCTGCATGTAGCACATATTATGCTATCTAAAGGTCTTCGAACACCATACCTTGTTTCCATCTCCTGGCCTCACTCAGTGAAAAGGATGACACTATGCAGCCCTGTGGAAATAGCCTAGGCCGTCTAACCCTCCTCCCCAGACAGCTAGAGAGCAGGGTAATAAAATCAAATGCCAGAAGATGGGAAAGCTCCCAGGTTTCGGTACCTAATCTGATCTCTTGCAATTTAGCTGAAAAGATAAGAATGATCAAACAGAAGCTAAAGAATCTCAAAACAGGTGCTTACTTGTTTATTTCCTTTTTTAGGTCCTTTGGGTCCTCTACCAGTCTGTTCTTTTCCATACCTTTAGAAAGTGGGGGGAAAAGTGATCATGAAGAATATATAAAGCCCATACCCCCATTTTTACTTAGTTAACAATTCATATCCTCTTAGAAGTTTGACCCTAATAAGTTAGATGACCCTCCTTTGTGCTACCACTGTAAGTATCTATTTCTCTCATTTTTATATCATACTAAACTGTTCTGTGTCCCATGTCCTCCTCTAGAAGCAAAAACTTTTTTTTTTAATCAAGGCAGGGCATTTAGGATATGTTTCCTGAACTAAACTGAAAACTGCCTTTGAAAATGTAAAGTTAGTTAATGCCTCTTACCTTAACAGAAGGATTCTATAGTTGGGCATTTCCCAAGGGTACTTTGATTGATACTAGCTCATACCAACTTATTCGAATACATACCCCCTTCCTGGCCCACCAATAGAAACCACTTGCATGCCAAAGGAGCCTCGGCCCCTGCAGGATCTGCTGCCAGCCCACTGTCCCACAACCATCCCAGCAATCTCCAGTTTTCCTCCTTGGGGTGGGATTGGATGGAGGCCTAGAAAGAGAGGAAGAATGGCAGTAATGAGATTTGAGTGCAAGGTTGGGTAAGAGGTGGAACAAAAGATCATCTAGACCACCGACTCTGCTTTTTTCCATTTCTCTATGATAAAGAGTCCATGATAACAGCAAAGGGTCATGGTGGAAGCAAATTTAGGGATAGGAGGTTGAAGATCTATACACATTCACTTTCACAAGTGGGCTGTGGATGATTAATTTTTCCACTACAGAGCCTAGCACATAGTTGGCATTCAATGTTTGTTGAGACAATGAATGTCTTATAATCTAATTACTGTAAAATTATAGGCCAAAATCACTTTTGATTTAAATACATATCACTACACCCTGGAGGACTGATTACCCAAGCATCCAAATGAAACTGAAAATAATGAAACTAAACAGTAATTTATCACTAAAAAGCAAGAATAGCAACAGTTTAAAGCCAGAACAAATTCAAAACAAGATAGCGTATCACCTTAAAACAGGAAGTTGCAACTGTGTGTGTGAGCAAACACGCAAAGTAGAACTTTGTGATTTGGCACCAAGAAAATCCTTCATAGAATACAGAGTTCTAGTAAATCCTAAATTTTAGTTTATGAAGAAAACCCAAATGTTATTAACCCTTCACTCATTTAGCAAGTCATTAGTAAAGAGCCCTTCATTTATATAAAAGTAGGAATCTGAGGGGCTACGGTGCTGGCTAGTACTAAGAGGGCAAGAAAATCTTGCATTTGGGGGAACCTGTGGTCTTCCAGGAGGCAGGAGACTCCTCCTAAACCACTCATAACTACAGACTAGGCATCACTGGGACCTAGGGCAATGGTGAGGACCTCCCCTAAACCTGGCCTTAATTCTGTCTTCTGAAACACAACAGAATCAACAAGCAAAAATTAACGTGGACAGCCATAAAGTTACCTTCAAAGGATGGAAGGAATGGCTGCCTCCCTGGTTTGCAGGACTTGATCTTTAGCTGACTGAACAGGGAGTTATCAGAGCAGACATCATACTACTCATGTAACCAGAGCCTTAAGCTAAACATTCATACTGAATTCTGTGACCCAAAATTTAATCCAAACTTTAACTTCCAGCTCTATTTTTTATTTATTTTTAGAGAGAGAGGAAGGGAGAGAGATAAAGAGGGAGAAAAAACATCCATGTGAGAGAGAAACATCAACTGGCTGCCTCTTGTATGCGCCCCAGCAACCCAGGCATGTGCCCCTACTGGGGAATTGAATCAGTGACCTTTTCCCTTGCGGGATGATGCGTAACAAACTGAGCCAAACTGGTGAGGGCTCCAGCTTTATTTTTAAAGTGACAATGCTCTGGCTGGTGTGGCTCAGTGGATTGAGTACCAGCCTGCAAACCAAAGGACCACTGGTTCGATTTCCAGTCAGGGCACATACCTGGGTTGAGGGTCAGGTGCCCAGTAGGGGGCACATGAGAGGCAACCGCACATTGACGTTTCTGTTCCTCTTTCTCTTTCTCTTCCTCTCTCTCTAAAAATAAATAAAATCTTTAAAAAAATAAAGTCATGAGCAATAGACAAATACCTTCAATCACAGCAACCATAGCAATAACCTTCCCACCTGATTATCAAATCTCCATATTTAATGGCAAATGTCCTATTTTAGCCCTGGCTCGTGTAGCTCTGTGGATTGAGCGCGGGCCTGTGAACCAGAGGACTGCAGTTCGATTCCTAGTCAGGGCACATGCCTGGGTTGCAGGCCAGTTCCCAGCGGGGGACACATGAGAGGCAACCATACACTGATGTTTCTCTTCCTCTCTCCTTCCCTTCCCCTCTAAAGGTAAAAAAATAAAATCTTAAAAAAATATATCCTATTTTACCAGGGAACAAGTAGTTTGCATTATCAGGACCGGGATCTCAGTTACCTAAGCATGAGAGTCTATATATCATCAGCCTGCAGCTCATGTGTCACCACACTATAGTTAAAAAATTTATATGTGTTTGTGGGTGTGGGTGTGTGCTTTCCCCACTAAGCTGTAGTCCCTGGAGGGTATGGTCTGTAACTTAGTTCTCTCTATGCTGCTGGAAATGTATCGGACCTACCCCCTGAGTAAAAGTGGGTACATACATCACGCTATGCTCATCTGCAGACAATGGTCATTTTACTCTCACCTCCCACTGCTCTTCCGGCAAGCTCCTCTCTGTACATCTGCCTAATGGGGGACTGAGAGATCAAACCAGCAATGAAGATCCAGTTCATGTGAATTATAGTTCTCAAAAGTAATTAAGTGGCTCCTGGTTTCTACATCAGTTACTTTAGGAGTTTGGTTGGTGAGAGTCAAATTCTTAGGGATCAACCACCTGTATGGAGAGTGGTCTGTGAAGTCAGTGGACTTTTTTCCTCAGGCTACAGCCCTCCATCTCAACAAGCTGGAGGGCTTGTTGCAGTAGAGAAGATAAATGAGATAATATATATTTGGCACTGCTAATTCTGTAACTAGCAATAATTACTGGATTGGTTATTATGAAACAGATAGAAGATGACAAATACCTTATTCTTAGGTACTGACCTGCAAACCCTCGGTTCCTTCCTTGAGGAGGAAGTGGCATCGAGCCCACAGCTCGGGAATAAAATGGAACAGGATAGAGAGAGGGCACCATGGGAGTCACAAAAGTAGGTGATGGCAGGAGAGCAGAAGGTGGTGGATAGTTCATGGTGATTCCTTCAAGGATACTCTGTCTCATCTTTTCCACTTTGGTTGCCAGGTCAGCCTTCAAACAAGAAACAGAATAATAATAGCACCTGCCATTTTTTGAACTTCTATGTTTCAGGCACAGTATTTATTGAGCATTCTAGGTATAGTCTGACAAGTCTATTCCCATAAAGGGAATCAAGGCTTGGAGTTAAATGGACAAGGCGACACTCAAGAAAGCCTGTCTGGCACCAAAGCCCCCACTTTTCATACAGTACTGCACTGCCATCATACTAGTTCTGATTGAAGACTTGTGAGGCACATTAACTAGGTCAAGAAAGACAAATATTACAATAAATACTGACCGATGGTTGATTACATGGCAAGCAGTAGGCTAGGTTGTTTTTTAACTGGGAGGTAACTGAATCAGGTAAAGAGAGAACACAACTCTGACGTATTCAAAGCCTTTCAACCTTCTCCTCCATACCCAGGATCAGACACCCTGACCTGTCCAGAATAAGTCCATGTCTCCAGTCCAGAGGTTTAGGAACTTGCTCCACAAAGGGCCAGATAGTAAATATTTTAGACTTTGTGGGCCATATGGTCTCTGTTACAACTATTTTACTCTCCCACAAACAAATTAATGTAGCTATGCTCCAATAAAACTTTATGGAACAAAAACTCCAAATTTTGGAATTTGGGATAGTTTGCTGACCACTCCTCTAGTCCTTTAGCTCACTCCCCCGGAATGAATAGAGGAGTAAGTTAGGATGCCTTTCCCTTGCCTCCCCTCATCTTTCCCAGTTTCGTTGCTAAAACTAAATAAATAAATAAATAAATAAATAAATAAACAAACGAACCCAGTCCCCTGATTCTACTATTATCTACTTCACTACCCTCTTGTATTTCTAAACACAGTTCTCCTTTACAAAAAAATATCGCTTGCAAAAGTGACTTACAGTTTTTGAAACTAAGGGAAATACAATTCTAAAAATGGGAGGAAAAACTTAGAGTATAAGAGTAAGAAAAGTAATATGAAAACATGAAGCTAATAAGAAAAAAGGTTTCCATCATGGAACATGTATAAAGGACCCATGGGCCAGGACAACAGGGGGCAGGGGAGTGAATGTGGAATGGGGCAATGGGCAGGGCAGGAGAGAGCAACTGGGGTAAAATAGGGACAACTGTAATTGAACAACAATAGAACATTAAAAAACAGACGCATAGGTAGACACACTGTGCCTCGTTGCACAACCAAAAGGACAACAACAATTTAAAAACAAGAAACGACCAGAACTGACAGAAAACCGAACTGTATGGAAGTCCAACAACCAAGGAGTTAAAGAAGAAACATCCATCCAGACCTGTAGTAGGAGAGGTGGAGACGGGCAGCTGGGCAGAGAGGAATCGCAGCAAGCTGGTGGCTAGAGGACCTGGGAGGGCAAGGTGGCAATTGGCGGACCCAGCAAGGCTGCAGCAGGCAGACTAGCAAAGCGGTAGATTGTGGATTGGGTGATCCCACATTCACGAGCAGAGAAACCAGGAGAAACAACTGGGGAGTGGGACAGACTGCGCAACCCAGGGCCCCAGCACCAGAAAATAAAGCCTCAAAGCACTGATTGAAAACACCTGTGGGGGTTGAGGCGCAGGGAGACTCCCAGCCTTACAGGAGAGTTCACTGGAGAGACCCACGGGGTCCTAGAACATACACAAACCCACCCACATAGGAATCGGCACCAGAAGGGCCTACTTTGCTTGTGGGAAGTGGGGGAAGTGACTGAAAGCTGGCAGAAAGTGGAGCAAGCACCATTGTCCCCTCTTGGACCACTGCCCCACACACGTCACAAACCAGCGACATGGGTTGCTCCACCCTGATGAACACCCAAGGTTCTGCCCCTTACTACGTAACAGGCACGTCAAGACCAAAAAAAAAAAAAAGGCCCAAATGAAAGAACAGATCAAAGCTCCCGAAACAATACAACTAAGTGATGAAGATATAGACAACCTATCAGATGCACAGTTCAAAACACTGGTCATCAGGATGCTCTCAGAATTGGTTGAGTTTGGTCACAAATTAGATGAACAAATGAAGGCTATGGTAAGTGAAATGAAGGAAAATGCACAGGGAACCAATAGTGATGGGAAGGAAACTGGGACTCAAATCAATGGAGTGGACCAGAAGGAAGAAACAAACAACCAAACAGAAAAGAATGAAGAAACAAGAATTCAAAAACATGAGGAGAGGCTTAGGAACCTCCAGGACATCTTTAAACGTGCCAACATCCAAATTATAGGAGTACCAGAAGGGGAAGAGGAAGAGCAACAAGTGGAAAAATTATCTGAACAAATAATAAAGGAGAACTTCCCCAATCTGGCAAAGGAAATCGACTTCCAGGAAGTCCAGGAAGCTCAGAGAGTCCCAAAGAAGGTGGACCCAAGGAGGAACACACCAAGGCACATCATAATTACATTACCTAAGACTGAAATAAAGGAGAGAATCCTAGAAGCAGCAAGAGAAAA
>PVKM010046490.1:0-11683 GCA_004027735.1 Carollia perspicillata
TTATAATAATTATTTACATAAAGGCCCGTGCTCTACTGACTTAATGTACTCTAATTTACTAATTATTATCTGATTCCTAGATGTTTTTCTTCAAATATTCCCTATTAAAAATAAGTCTACAGTAATAGCTAGCTTAATAGATATATATACATATACATATACTTATTTAATATTTCTTTAGGTTCATCTTCCAAAAGAGATAGTAATAAATCCAAAGATATGAAGATTATCACAGACCTAAATATAAAATTCATGTATTCCCATGAGTCTTTTAAAAGCTATTGTTTAAATTAGGCGTAAACATGGAAGATAGGTGGCACAGGAATTTCTCAAAGGTGATGAAACATATGAGTAGAGAAACATGAATTGAAATAAAACCGAATACTTGGACTAAATACCGAGGCTTTGTAGATTACCTCACTTCCTTCCTTTATATTCCCTCCCTCCCTCCCTTCCCCCACAGCTCTCACTAATTCTTTCTTTCTTTTGTTATCTGCTATTATTGTTGACAGACTGCAAAGGCAACCTAGTGTATTTGAAATTAGCTTTCCAAAGGCAAAATTGCTCTTTGAGAAGATAACATTCAAAATTATTCCTGTGAATGAAATAGTCTATTATGAGACAGACTGAATTATGCATTGGGTTACCAGAGATTGAATATTACTATATTAAGAACTTTTTCCCTCTAGTACTGTTTAAAAAGGAGTATCACTGATATGTGGAATTTAAGCTTTCCTTTTTTAAAAAAAATTTTACCCCTTCCTTCCTGCTAGGTTTTGCTTTGCCTCATTCTTTTTTCTCAATCATCTTCCTAAAGATACTTATTTAAAACAAATGTAATATATTCTAATTGCTTTCTTGATGTTTAATTATAAGAAAAAGCTTCATCAGAATAGCGAACTCATTTTGTATTTCGGAACACGTTAACTGTAGCAAAAATATTCCCGCCAAAGCCCTTGTTTTGATAGTGCTTTAATTTTCTTTAAGTCTAATTTTCTTTCTCTGTTTGTTATGTAATGGAGCTTCCCAAAACATTGGCAATCTCAGCTCATTTTGCCTTGAGCTAGCAAGAATGTTTTTTATTTTTTTTAAGGGAGTGTGATTGCTGAGAAAAGTTAATGGATAATTCAGCAGGAAGTTTGCTCCAGCAAAAGTAAAAGAAAAAGAAATACACAAAGAGTGAAAAGATTAGAAAATAATGAGTGAATGGTTACAATATCTACTCAAATGCCCAAAGACAAAAAGCACAAACATACAGATTTAAAAGGACATATATTCCCAAATTATTTTTTAAATAATATAATTCCCTAGAGTATGTCCCTAAGTGTTTATAGAGACCGTGGTTTCATTTTAAATGATCAGATGGAAAGAACTCAACACTGTGAGATTATGAATTTTTAACATTGAGCATTTTCCTCACTCTGTTGAATTAAACAATAATGTGTACAATTTGGGAGTCATGTAAAAAATGGATAAATACAGTAAAGCAATCAGGCCTTCTGAGCAGATTTTTCTGCATGACATAAAGCATTGTAGATGTTGATTGCAGGCTCAGCTCAGAGAACATAATAAAAACCTGTAGCTAATTCACTAGGTTCAGCTTTTTAACTTTACTCCACTCTAACACATCACCCGCCTTCTCTGCCCCAACTCCCTGAACATCTCAAATTGTTCCCTCCTCCTTTCTATGCCAAGATCCCCTCTGCAGCAGCTACTACGGAAAACACAACCGGGACTTTGTTTTGGTCAGAGCACAACCAGAGAAACTAGTCAGTAGAAAATAAATCTTAAGAGATTTGTATGTAAATCCCTTATATCTTAAGGATTTCTAAGGATATCTTAAGGGACTTATGGGGGCTGGCAAGGAAAAGTTCCCAGATCCATCAGCCATGCCGTAGAAGGGACAGGTTTAAATTCTCTGCACAATCTGAAACTTCTGTCCACAGTTGAAATTTCTTCTTCAAGAAAACCTCGGTTGTACTCATAAGGTCTTCCCAGGGACTGAACCAGGCCCGCCCAGGTTAATTAGGATAATCGCACTTACTTAAAGTCAATTAACTGTGGAATTTCTTTACACTTACAAAATACCTTTATTACAGCACCTAGACTCATGCTGGACTGAACAACTGAGCCTGACAGCCCAGCGAGTTAATACAAAGAACAGTCCAAGCCCACCCCTGGTCATCTGACACACACACACACAAGAGCTGGCTTTGTAACTACTTTCTTCCATCCACTTCCACTTGTCCTTTGTTTTCAGGAAGAATTTTAGCTGCTCATGGTTCTTTGCCTGGTAGAGCACCCAAAATGTCATCCCTGAAGGGTCTGGGCCATTAGCAGTCCTGTCTGAATGGAGTGGTTGTGATTTTCCACTGACTTTAGTCACAGGGCATGATACTATGAAGACACCTTAGGAAATACTCTGTTCAGCAGGTTCTAGAATAATATTATGTTCCAAATTCATTTTGTTATAACATTGATGAAATGCCTTAGGAACTAAACTCTTGTCTATACTAATTAGCCTCTGCTAAAGTTGTTTTGTTATACAGGATTTTGCTTGAAGTCGCAGAGCCTATGGACGATGTTGTATGAGGATTTACCATATTCCAGACCTACTCTTCCTTGCTCCCATTTTGTACTAATGACATACTCATCCTCACTCTCATTGTGTAATAACAATCCAATTCCCTGTTGGTAATAAGGATCGATCAACCCAGACAGTACCGAAACTCTCATATTTGCCTGTTAATTCAGATGGAGGCCAAGTCCAATGTGGCCAGGTCATGGGATTGGGGCATAAAAATGTTTCAAGTAGATTAGTTGGTGTAATAGTGAATAGGAACACTCCTATTTCTAATTATAGATTTCTGCATGAATGGATGCTAACTATGGATGAAACTACCATATGTGTGACACTGCCTAGGTCTCATAAGGTATTGTAATCTATCTGGCACTATAACCGAGTCTTCGGAAAGCTGTTTCACTATTCATTTCAAGATGATGCAAACATAGTAAGACCAGTACATTTCAAGAGCATGGGCCCATAACTTTACTTTATTTGCTGTCAAATGAATTCCTTGAACAGTAGCAATACTGCATGGAATACCATGATGATGGCTAAGACGTTGTTTAAGGGGTGGTAGTTTTGGCAGAAGTACTGAGTGCAGGAAAGGCAAATTCATATCTAGTGTAAGTGTCTATTCTAGCATAGATAAAGCACTGCTTATTCCTTAATGGAAGCTGTCCAATGTAATCAGTTCACTACCAAGTAGCTAGCTGATCAACTTGGGGACTCAACTTTATTTTGGAAGATCTACTTTTATTCTTTTTTCCTGCCAGAGAAGCCAAAAACAACAGCTATAGAAAGGATGGCATTGATAATAGAAATTTATGTTGCTCAACCTACATATAATCTGCATTCCTGTCACCATGTTCAGCCTGTTCATAAGCTCATTAAACAATGACAGAAATGGCTAGAGAAAGAGGTAGACTTATATGGAAAAATGGATACTTCTATTAACTTGATTTTAATATATTCTGCTGCCGAGGTCACCATTTAATGAGCATTCATAAGGGATGCAAGTATCTTCGAATTCTTTGCCCATTAATAAAGATCTATCCACATGCCTCTTGCTCGGGCCTTGTCACACATTTTGCCAATCGTGACCATCCAACCAAATCATTAAACCACAGCCAATGAATCACTATTCACTAGTGCTTCTGGTTATTTGACCTGTGAGGGAAAATAAACAACCAGGTGCACTGATTAAAGCTCTACCAGTGGAAAGATCTCCCCTCACCACTGTCCTTCAGGGATGCCCCAGAGAGGAGCTGTAGTGCTGTAGCTGCCCACTTTGGGGTGCCTAGATATCATGAAGAACCATCCATAACAGGTCCACTTCTGTTCTTCAGTCCACTGTTCACGGAGATTTCTCCATAAGACTGTTGGTATAGCCTTCAAAAGTGAAGGCATGGCAGTGTAAGGGGGACCCAGGGCATCTGAGTCACTTCTTTCTGCGTCTCATGATTTCAGTACCTGCTCAAGCTTGATCCCATATACACCACTTCCATTGGATGACGGGGTACTACTGAGTAGATACCCAAATGTATGGCTTGAGGGTCAGACAACACATAATTCGTGATTGCTACAGCCATGCCAAATCTCTGTATCTGCCACCATAATCACTTTGTTCATGAATCCACCCAGCCCTGAAAAAGGTGGCTGTGGAAGGATAATTGCTGTATACAGAGTGGGTAATCCTATACATTGGACTAGTAAAATCTTCTGCCAAAGTCACCATTTTGTAAGCATTCATATGGGCATCTTAGTATGCCTGCTTTCTTGCTGAACCATAGATAAGCACCCAGTGTGTCTACTAAGGCCTGTTAGCAAACCAAAAGCCATTTCTCAAATTGAGAGTAGTTATCTTTGTTCCCAAAACCTAAGGTTCATGCTGCGTGTGGTTACCTAGAGAAGCCGGCCAAGACATCAGACTTCCAGTATCATTGGATTTGTTGGGTCATATGGTCCATGTGGTGGAGTGTTTTGCATGGCAACCTACACCTGTCACAGAGCCTTCTCTTATTCTGGGCCTCAGTCAAAGCAAATGGCTTCTTTGGTCACTTGATAAATGAGTAACAGTGACCTAAGCAAATTAGGAATGTGTTTCTCCACCTTCCATGGAGACCTATGATGTGTTGCCCTTCTTTGTTGTAGGAGAGACCAGATGCAGCTTATCATCATTTACGTTGGAAGACATATTTCACTATGTCCCGTACGAATGGGCCCATAGAAATATAACTAAGATGACAGGGTCCCTAAATTTTGTTGGGTTTATTTCCCACAGTCTGACATACAGATGTTTCACTAATGTATCAAGTATAGTTGCTATTCCTTAGTCATCAGATCCAATCAGCATATTAACATAATAGACTAGCGTGAGATCATGTGGAAGAGAAAGGCAGTCAAAGTTACTGTGGAGTAAATTATGACTCAGGGTTTGAGGGTTGACATACCTCTCTGGTAGGACAGTGAAGGTAATAACATTGTGGGCTTTGGCAGCTGAAAGGGACACAATTGGTGGGCCTGATAATAGGTATTCAGAAAAAGGACAAATGTCAGATAAATAGCTGCATATCAATTTTAGGGATATGCTCGAGCAATGAATGCACATGTGGAAATACAGTTGCAGCTGAAGTCACCACCTGGTTAAGCTTATAAGGATTTACTGTTATTCTCTGCTATCTGCTGTCAGCACAGGTCAAATAAGCAAGTTAAATGGGGATGGTTGCAATCACAACATTGCACATTTCAAGTCCTTAGTGATAATAATCTCTACAATCCCTCCAGGTTTGTGGTGTTGCTTTTAGTTGATTTCTTTCCCTAGGTAAAGGCAATTCTAGTGGCTTCCACTTGGACTTTCCCACCATAATAGCCCTTATTCCATAATCTGGGGAACTAATGTGGAAATCTTGCCTGTTGCTAAGTAAGTATATTGCAATTATGCTTTCTAGAACTGGATAAGTAGTTAAATAAGCACAGAATATATTTAATAAACAACTGGACCAACTATAAGTTGGATCCAAGCTTCGTTGATTATCTGACCTCCATAAGTCCCTAATCTGAATGGTGGACAAAGTGATGTTTTTGTGTCTCCACAAATTAATTTCAATTCAAAGACAGTGTCTGGTAATCCCCCGTAAGTATTATTTCCCCTTTCTCAGTGCTGTCATCCTGGTAAATGCCATAAGTTTTGGGGAGAAAGCTGGGGAAAAGACTAAGAGTCCATGTCTTTGGCAGTATAGTCTATACTCAAGAGGAAATCTAGGTCTGCAAACTGTCTCAAGTCTGCGAGCTGACTGAGGAGCTACAAGTAAGGCTGCAGTGACACAAGTTACACTTCTGCATACTTGACCTAGAACACTTCTGCTTATACAGATCAAATAAAAACTTAGTAACCTTCTCTTTCATTTCTTTTTTAAGGACACCATATGGAACTAACCATCATCATACCTCTGAGTTAGATGATTTTGCTTTGATTCAATTGTCTATTAACTTAAACATGTCTTCTTTGTCTTTGTTGATTAAATGCTACCCTATAACCTATGCCGTTCTGAGATCACGATGTCCCCAGTAAATTAGGGAACTTAGTTATATTGTAACAGTTCCCACTGTGATTCATGGCTTACAGAAAAGAATGACAGGGATTTTCTAGAATTTTGAGGTTATTCTAAAAAATGTATCTCAGTTTTTTTAGTGAATGTTGTGTCCTCTAGACAATCTGGGATGAGTGAGCAGTTTTCACTCTTCTCTAATATTCTAAAATGATTAATTTATTTGAATGTTCCAATCTCCCCAAACCTTTAGGTGCTTTTCTCTATAGTATGGCAAGGCCGTTCTGGTATAGAATAACTTGAAGTCTCATCCCTAAAATCAGTAACCTTGTAGAGCCATTTCTAATCCCTTTAGCTCAAACACTGAATCCAGAAACTATGTTTCACCCTGACTGGTGTAGCTCAGTGGATTGAGTGCGGGCCTGCAAACCAAATGATTGCGGTTCGATTCCCAGTCAAGGCACATGCCTGGGTTGCAGGCCAGTTCCCAGCAGGGGACACATGAGAGGCAACCATACATTGATATTTCTCTCCCTCTCTCCTTCCCTTCCCCTCTAAAGATAAATAAATAAAATATTTAAAAAAACTATGTTTAGTGAGCCCAAATTAAAAAAAAGAACAACCTGATCTAACTTCATGTCCCTTCCACAATGATGTCATACTCGTAAGAGCCATTCCCACACACATATTCCAGATTTCTGTCAGTATATGGAAACATTACATAATTTTAGTGCATAGTACACAACTTTATGAGTTATAACACACTGGGTACCTCATTCTTCAGGACTTTCTAGGAACTGAGTGTAGTTGTAGGTCTAGAAGCAAAAAGGGTGATGGGTGTAAGTCCTGAGAATCATTAGTGCCTTTTTAATAAGACTAATCTCAGGCATACTCACTCCTTTCTTAAAGCCAATTGATTATAAACTTTAATCACATCTGCAAAATGCCTTTGCAGCAACACTTACATAAATTAGTGTTTAATTGAATAACTGGGGATTATAATCTAGGCAAATGGACACATAAAGCAGATCATCACCACCACTTTCATATACATTGACCAGAGCCAGCACCTTACCCGATCCAGCCACTCAGAGTTCTTCTCTGGGAATTTTAGAAATGGAGCCATGGGACTGTTTCTTTCTAATTTCTGAAGAGACGACATTTATCCTGTGGGACCTGGAAGTATGATGTGCTCTGATTTAGACACGGAAAAGCATAACATGACAGACTGGAGAGTGAGACAGGATTATCTAACTGCAAAGATGGGAACAGATGCATGATTCAGAAAGCGGTGACTCGGCTGGATGGTTTCTAGTTGCTCCTCAGGTCCAATCATATTTATATCCTTAGATTCCTTGACAAACTCCTATATTCCTACAGTGCATTTCTCTTTTGTTTAAGTTGATTTGAATTGGTTTTCAGTCAGTTTCCATAAAAAGAAATACTCTAACCCCATTAGGGTTATCAAGCAAAATATTTTGGAGAAAAAAGACACTATGGAAAAATGCAATGTAATAAATAGATAAAAAGCAAATCAAGATAGTTTTGACAAAATAAAATAAGGTAATGCAGATCATTCAAAGCCCAGCCTCTGAAGTCAGATATAACTGCTTCAAACCATGCTGGCAGTGCGACCTTCACATCAATCAAAAATTTGGTTTGGTACCTCTCATGCATCAAATACTACACTTGATATGATGCAAATTGGGGGTGCACCAACCTGACTCACATGGAGCTGAAAGCCTGATGACTATTCCATATTTACCATCCCCGGGATCCAGTGTGGAGACTGTGGCTTGCCTGGAAGTGTCTTCACCAAAGTCACAGCAAATAAGCAGTTCTGTCATCTTCACAGACATAGCAGAGGAATACAATAATACAGTATATATAACGTCCTTAACACAGTGTCACATACGTTAGTGCTTATTCAATGTTAACAAGTGCGTTGCCTCAGTTCGAATGTTAGGAATTTACTTGCACTTATCTGTAAAGTCATTTTCAATTTAGACAAGCATGACCCCAGAATAAGAATAAAAGGTTACATGATTTCATTCTCCTTGTTCTTCTTAATGAAAAATTCCTACTTTTATTTAGGCATATATTATACGTCCATTAAAATATCACATTTTCCAAGTTTCTCTTGCAGATTTGTATGGCTACATATTTAACCCTGGAAATTGGGATAGATGTAAGATCTTGAGTGGTTATGGTGTGAAACTCCCTAAAGGAATTGTAAGACAGAAATTTTTCAATGGGCCTTCTTTTGATTTTCTCCCCTTTTCCTTTCCTTCTCTGTGAACACTCTATATTATGGACATAGCTGCCGCAGCCATCTTTAAACTTGCAGGTGGAAATAATTCGTTACAGATTACAAAGGAGAAAGATAGAAACAGCCTTGGTATTAGTTGATTGCAGGGAGCTACAAAGCCAAGTGTCAACTACTCACCTGTGGGGTACTTTTATGTGAAAGAATAAACCACGCTATCTATAATTTTTATAGCAAAGTGTACTTTGTCACTGATCTAGTAATTTTCAGAAAATAATAAATGAAGGTTAGTGTAAATAGATAAAGATGTCCAATGTCAGCAGAAATAAGAACTAGTAATTCCAGTTATAAGTAGCTATTGGTATGCCCACTCTTCTCAGTGGTTCCCTTTCTGTAAGTCTAGCTTCCACATGAAAAAATAATTTCTGTTACAGAAGGAGACATACACTAATATAATACCCTATATATTTTTAGAACAAAATATAAAGTGCTTGCTAAAAAACTGTTTGCAACCAACAAGACTAAAGAGCGCATGTCAATCAGAGATAAGCAGTCACTTGCATCTAAAGGTTAAAAAGCTTTTAAATCCTAAGATCTGGAAATACCCTGACAGAACTGGTACACTTCCTTGGCATTTATCTTGTCGTTTAAAATCTTCACAGCATGCAATGTATTGAGTTTATTCTTCTTGCTCTATAGGAAAGTGGAAGACAGCGAGGAAACTAGAGAGAGAGAGGAAGAGAGACAGAGGTAGCAAGCACTTCCTGGTTGCATGCAGTGAGAAGTAGAGATTAGATAGACAGGTAGATAGATGATAGATAGATAGATAGATAGATAGATAGATAGATAGATAGATAGATAGATCGATCTGAGGTCTGTCCAGAAAAAGTTCAGCTGTTGTTAATCTAACGAGAACAATTTGTGCAACATCAAAGTAACCTGAAAACCGAAGAGAGCAGACCGGAATGCATATGTGTGAAAAATGACAACTTCACTAGTCAGTGAGGGTAGTAGATGCTATTGAGTGAGCATATGTGCTGTGTGGACGTCACATTCAAAATGACTTAGCGAGTAGCACAATGGATCTGCGTCAAAATTTGCATTAAGCTTGAGCATTCCTCTGTGGAAACTATTCAAATGATTCAGAAGACCACAAGTATAGGCAACTGGTGATTGGCAGCTTCATCACAACAATGCACCCACTCAGGCACCATGTCTTGTACCATTTTTTGGCAAAACATCAAATTGCCCAGCTGACTCAGCCCCCCTTACAGCCCAGTTTTGGTGCCCTGCCACGTCTGGCTTTTCCCCAAAATAAAATCAGCTTTGAAAGGGAAGAAATTTTAGACTTTTGGTAAGATTCAGGAAAATATGGCAGGGCAGCTGATGGTGATTGGGAGAACTGTGTGAGGTCCCAAGGAGCCTACTATGAAGGGTCCTGAGGTGTCATTGTCCTATGTACAATGTTTCCTGTAACACATATCTTCTTTAACAAATGTCCTTATTTTTCATATTACATGGCTGGATAACTTCTGGACAGACCTTGTATATAAAAGAACATGTACCACATATACCAAAAACCTAAAAAATTTTAAATCTGCAATTGTCATTTTATACTCTTTTCCACGCTTCACATTTTTTTATAGTCTCAGCATTAGCAGTGCTAGTAAGCCTCTGGGATGTATTTCTTTCTCTTTATATATTCCTCCATGGGCCTGCTTCATCCATGAACTTTCCCCTGAGGACCCACGGATAAAATCTCTCTCCTTTTCTGAAGGCCAGTCACACTTAGAGCCTTACACCCCTAACTCCTCAGAGACAATCCTTGCTTCCTGGTTAATAAGGCAAGTCAGGCTGTCTGGAATTTCTCAGTCTTGGGTTCTTAGTCAAATCACACCAACTCTCCAAGATTCATTTCCTCTTTTTTTGGCATGATGGAGAATAATGACATTCTTACCCACCTGTTGCAAAGATTACCAAAGAAAATATACAAACAGCACGCAGCACAGTGCCTGGCACGCAGCAAACATCCAGTTAAAGCTGTTCTCGTTGAAATCATGCTAATAGCCACGTGTTCCATCTCTTAAACCAAAGCAGACTGCAAACTCCTTGAGGACAGGAAACATGTCTACCTCACCCTTAAGAATGAGCATGAGCCTTTGGTATGTAATTGTGGAATACGTGTTAAACATTGGTTTATAAAAAGGTTTATTAAACATGTATAGTGTAATGATCACTGAACTAAGAAGGGGAAATACAGCAGCATGTACTGCAGACAGTGGAGACACCCTCTACATGACACAAAAAAATTAAAACAATTCTGTTTCTTGGATTCAGATTTATCGTGCCTACTTTAATGACGCTTCTCTTCAAAATGACTGCTGGAAATGTCCTGCAGGATCACAAAATAGATAACATCTCTTGTTAGAATTGTAAAGAAGCTCTGGATGAACTTATAACTGTCTTTCTCCATAGGAAAGTCCCCCGATATCAGTTGTTGTTTAACAATGGTGTTCTTAAAGACTGCAATATAAGGGTAATAATGTTGAAGCTTTGTTCACATAATATGCAGTGGTGTAATGTCAGAAAGGTTCTTGGGAGCAATTGACCGGTTATCTATGGCCGAGAAAACTAACTTAGCCACATGAACAGGGATATGTGACTCTTTGCCCTTCACACAAGTGGTCAGCGTGACCCCTTTAACATATGCCAGGTTCGATCACTTCTCTGCTCAAATGCTTTTTACGGCTTTCCTTCACAGCTCTAGCGAAACCCAAATCTTTACCATAGCTATGCACTATTTCCTCAGTCTCATTCTCCAGAAGTCTTCTTTTTCCTTTCAACTATCACATTAAGGAAACGGCACTATTGTGTTTATTATTCCATCCCCAGTTGCTGATACAATGCCTGGCAAAATCTCTCTCTCTACATATATCTATATATATTCAATTCTATTGAAGTTTTTCAATAAAATTTTTATAGTAATAAACAAGTGAATGGTTGAGAAAACTAAGAGTACATTTCTGTGAAGTGAGGGAGAATACTTAGGGTAGTCTTATATACATTGGTTGACAGTAATTAGCTTCATAGTTTCAGGAACACTACGTGCGTCAAATTTAATGGCAATGAACTTCAGAAAGAGGCATGTTTACCAGAGGAGGTACCTACAATGAGTCATTAGAGAGTTTTAAAAACACTCTGTGGTATAAACACCCTGTCTTCCATTAAAGATGAGAAGCCGAAATAGAGCTCTGTGGAGCTTAGACTTATCTGCCAACGTTTCAGGAACCAGAGTCTGGCAGA
>PVKM010046491.1:0-11678 GCA_004027735.1 Carollia perspicillata
TCCCAAAGAGTGGGTGGAAGAACACTCAGTCATGTCATAAAGCAAAAAGGTAGCTTTCTATTCTCTGAGAACATTTTACTTACAGAGCCCCGGGTTCCCAATGAGAGCAGAAGGATTAACTGTAGTCGTTCAGAGTCAAACAATCCTTGGTGCTTCTTATGTCCCTCTTTGAAAGTGAGACTGAAGTGAGTTAAATGGCCCGTACTCACTGCATCACGTTGAGTAAAGATTCAGAATGTGGAGTGTTTCTCTGACAGTGCTGTAAATATTCGAAACCTCAACATGCATGAGGGGTCAGGGCTAGAAGATGACCCGAGGAAGTGAAAAAAGTGGATTTGATTTTGAGATGGAATTGGTGTCACTCTTGGTTTTCTTTCTCTTATTTCAGTACAGAAGCTGTAACAAGGTACTGTATCAAATAGATACTTTTTAAAAGGCAAAATAAAAAACTGCTGATTTTGTGGCCTGTGGTGTCTCCACTGTCTTTTGAATGTCGGTAATGCCCATAATTTAAGCTGATGTTACACCAGGGAAGATGGGCTTGAATGGAGAGCTGTGACTAGTAGCCCTTACCAAACAGATAATGGGTGGAACAGTCCTTTACAAAATTATAGAATGCTCTACAAATCTGAGGTGGACAAGTCAATTTCCTCACCTGTAATAAAAAGATTGGGATTAAGTTTCAATTCAATGATACCTGACAAGTGCTTTGCTATAAACTGCAAAATGTGACACAAAGGAGGATTATCTGCTTATCAGGACTGTGTAAAGCAGCTGAGTAAACTTTAAAATACAATTCTAAACACTCTGCAGGACTATAAGATCTTAATATACAAGGGGGAACCAAAAAAGCCATTATTATCTTTGGGAGGGTGGGCCCCTTGTAGTACAGGCTTCCCTGGCTAGGTGAATGTTCTAGGAATCCATCTGTATCTGTGTACCAGCTGGTGCTGTTGTGAGAGGCTGGGTTCAGCTTCCGTGAATTTTTTTGAAGACTCTTTCAATGCATTTACCCACTTCATGATGGGTGACTTACCAGAGCACCTGCCCAACCTGCACTGAGTATTTAACAGTTTTTTTTTTTTTTTACCAAAATGGCATGACCCCTGTGCCCCTCCCTCCTTCCCTATTCACCCAATCTCGTCCCAAGGGACTTTTTTTGTTTCCCCGGATGAAAAAAGTCCATAAATGGAAATATTTTGCGATATGGGAGAGATGAAACAAAAAAATGGCAGAAGCACAAAAAGGCATCAAAATGGCAAGTTCAAAATCTGCTTTGAGCAGTGGAAAAAATGTCTTAATAGGTGTATTGCATCAAGTGGAGAGTACTTTGAAGGTGACCGAAGTTTAAACATGTAAGAATAAATACACACATTTCTATAAATAAATTTGGGGTTTTGGGGGTCTCCCCTTGTGTGCTACTTAGGGAATCCATCAATGTCTCTGAGTTTCTCTCTCCACCTTTCTGTCTCTTTCTGTCTGTGTCTCTCCATGTCTGCCTGTCTGTCTCTAATCTGTGTCTGTGTGTATGTCTGCCTCTCCGCGTGTCTACCTCAGTCTCTCTTTTTCTCGGATATACCCTCTCCCATCTCTTTCTCACAGCCCCTCAGAAAATGACAAAATGCTCTTCCTGAAGGGACACTCCTCCAGGTCCATCTAGTCACTAAAGTCCATTTCGTCACAACTTTGACAGGGTTCGACGAGTTCCTACTGGGAGCTGGGATGGGGTTGTGAGCAAGGCCGTATTTCTCTCAGGATGATCCACACAGAGTCTAAGGTCTGTGGACATTTTACGACCCTGCAAAAACATCTGAAACATCCCAAAATAACCAACTCCAAAATCCAACAAGTAAAAGCTCAAAACCAAAATTCATGAATTTTAAATTAAAGGCTTAACAAATCCAACATTTCCACAATTGATTAACAACAACTCTACTGAATTTCACCTACAGATGAAAATCCCCCCACCCTGTAACTTTACAGACTCATAAAATTATATATAAAATATTATAACAAACGAGGAAGTGGGTGCATCTTAATGTTTTAAATGACATGGTCAGTACTTTGGAGTTTAGGAAGGCCTTAAAATTTTCTTGGATCAGAGAGGAAAAGGATAAAATACCAAGAAATCGGGTTTTCTATTTTACTGGTTTTCTCATCCCTGAGACACAGGCTTTAGCTGACCGTGGGCGACATGCACAGGGTGAGGCAGACAGGCGGGGGAGCTAGTGCCTGGTTCTGTTGGCACAGCTGCTGACACAGCTTTACACAGAGAAAGCGTGCCTACCTATTCTGGCAACTTCAAAGTAATTTCTTTTCCTTTCCTTGTGTTTTAAAACTCTCCTTCTCTAGCCCTCTGTGCAAAGACAGAACCAAAGAATTGACGAACTGTTCGCTGAAGTGAAAATGCAGCAAAATCAACTGCACAAACGAGATACCCTCATTAAAAAGCTCCGGGAAAAGGTTGGTGCCTCTTACGCCCTTCAGTGATTTGCTGGCAGCAGACTTAGATTCCAACAGAACGGAATTCAAATGCCTCTTAACATCAGCAATGTCTTACACTGATGTGGTGTGTTTTACTCAAGGATTGCAAAGGAAATTGCAAATCTAGATCTATTCTTTCAAGGTGCTTATGCAAAATGAGCAACTGAGGAGGTGGTTGCATTTATCATTCACGTTCACTGCCAGGAAAATTTACTTTAAATGTAATGACAACCAATAGCCGACATTATTTAATTCTCATTATGTGCAGGCACTATGCTAATAGTAGCTAGTAGTACCTATAACAGATTCTACCATTAGCCCCATTAGGTAGACCATAGAACTGAGGTACAGAGAGGACGTGTGACTTGCCCGAGGTGATGAGCTACACAGTGCAACCCAAACCTGGGTGCCCTGAAGCTCACACTAGACCCAGAGCCATAACCACTGCTATTTCTAAGAACAACAGTAAACAGTATCTTTGCTCAACAATCGGATTCGCCAGAACATTATTATAATGTGGTCTTTTAATGTATTGTTTACAAGGGCAAAAGAAAGTTTCCCCAAACTACTTTCTTTTAAAGTAAAGTTGTTTTATTTTAAAAAAGGGCTTGAAATAACACAGTTAAATTAGAAGATGAGAATAATTACTGTCCCTCAGTGTTAGATAGAAGTCTGGATGTTTTAAATACATCAAGTACAAATTAAGCTAGAAACCTTAGAGCTCTATATTTGGTATATTCTGGAATTACCTAGGATACCTGCAAACCAAATATGGCTATGTATTTTCAAGTGGGGGCATACCTTGTAAATGCACACGTACAATGAGCTAAGACTTTGTTACTCAAAGAATGGTCCAAGGGGGGCTGCATCAGCATCAGTGGCACCTGGGGGCCAGTTAGTATGCGCCACTGACCTGCTGAACCAGAACCTGCCTTTTAATGACACCATGGGTGATACAAATGCATGTTGAAGTCTGAGAAGCACTGATCCCTGGTTTGTTTTTAATTTGGCACACATATGAATCTTGTAGTTTGCTGTGTTTCCTTTTGCTTTCTTGGCTGCTAGGAAGCCCCAAGTCAAATTTGCAACTGACTTTTTAAGGTATTGCCAAGGACCTGAAGATATATTCTGAGTATTAACCTTATCCAGGTCTAAATTGATTTCCCTCTCCTTATTTTCCTTTCGCCCAGCAATTTTATGCCTTGTTTTACAATCTGCATAAGCTGCTTCAGATACCTTTTAGAATGAGAAGGTTTATAAAAATATAACACTAGCCCTATCCTGTCTTGTCAGTCCATGGTCTAATGCCACTATTTGTGTTTATTTCTAATACTTTAGGTTAAATCAAAGCACAAACCCACAAAGGAATCAGTGAAAACTGGAAAAGAAAAGAAATCCCTTGATGTGTAGGGTGAAGAGGACATTCTGACTTCAGAAATCAGAGCAAGAAAAAAGAAGCACAAATCCTGTCTAGGGCCCAAGTCTGAGTCCACACAAGGCTGCCTGTCCTGGGAAATGACACAAGATTAGAGGGAGGAACTGGGGGTTGGGGGGCGGGGATGGGGGAGTCACAAGCAGCAGCTTGCCCCGTAGTAACCCCTGTACTCTGTGGGCTAGGCTGCAATGTTTTGTGTAAATGCTGGTACTGTATTCTTAACACTGGGGTCCTCTACCCCGCCCTGACAAAAAGCAAATGCAATTAAGTAGGCAGAGACTAAATGTTACCAAATTGTTTAGAAGCACTTCAATAAATGACTAAATATTCTCTCTATACACAGTCATGTTATGGTTTAAAAAATGCACTCAAATGAGAGGGAGAAAAACAAATAGGAAGCCAGCAAACTCTCATATTGTACTTGCTTTTGCAATGCTTTTAAAGAGTTTGAAGGGAAAAGCAATTCATTCTTTCTCAACTGATGAACTACATACAATTTGAACATCAGATATGGTGTCTTTATATTGAACAGCTATTATTACTACTAGTAATTTGTTTCGAACATGGACTAAAAGCTCACCTATCCTGTATTTGCAGAGTTTCTTTTCTAGCACATCAATTCCCATTAATCCTCTTAAGAAAGGGCTTGGAAAATTAGCTTTCCTCCTTTTAAATAAGCAGCACCTCAAGCTGGGGCAAAGAAAATATTCACTTTTAGAAACAAATAAAAGCACCTGAGCACTCTTTAAAACTCACTTGTTTAAGAAAAGTTCAACTACTTTAAAAAATATATATTTTTGTAAAGATTTTAATAATTTACTTTTTTTAAAAGAGACAGAGGGGAAGGGAGAGAGAAAGAAAGGGAGAGAAACATCAATGTGTGGTTGCCTCTCACACGCCCCCAACTGGGTACGTGGCCAGCAACCCAGGCATGTGCCCTGACTGGGAATCGAACTGGCGACCGTTTGGTTTGCAGGCCCACACTTGATCCACCGAGCCACACCAGCCATGACCCAACTACTTTTCAATAGCAAAAGATCTAAAAGGAAAGTTGGGTTGTTTACAGTCTTAGGTCTTATCTGGATTAGATTTCCATGGAAAAGAATCACAAAATCATAAACATTTGAAGCCTGCTGGGGAAAACTAATTTAAGAAAAAAATCTCTAACTTTGTTGGACACTTTAAAAAAAACATACTTGGTTGAATATGAACTGTAATTGAAAAAGGAATTAAATCATACTTTGTTGAACTAACCGACATTTTATGAATTAAGAGACCCATGTTACTGGGTATTCTTTTGAAACACTGCAGATATAATGTATTAAGTGTTTTATATATCACTCACTCTCACCTCAGTATGAATTAGTTTACTCAGTTCTCTCCTTCTTACAAAGAGGATGGATTGATGGACTGTAGGTGTGAGTGGAGAAGGGGGAGAAAAGGAGGATGAAGTAATTACTGGTCACGAGGCACTGATCTGGGGAAGACGTGGATGCTTAGGGTGTCAAGGAGAGTGACCAAGCAAGGGAGATGAGAAGGTACCCAAATTCAAAATTTTTATGCCATCATTTTTTCTAAAACTTTTAAAAACTTGACACTAACAAAATAGTCAAAAGGTTCTCTGGACAACTGTCTTCCTTCCAATTCTCAGCTATCATCATGGAACCCATGATGTGGTTTTAAGGTCTAAGCTATCTGGATATTCTTTGTGATTCCCACACAGGGAAGACTCAGAATTTGTTAAATAGATCGAGTTTGTTTTATTAGAACCCTTTTTCAGTGGGATTTTTTGGTGACTAGAAAATATGTGAAAGGAATGTATTTTATTCTACATGGGCAGAGACTGGAACTACTTTAGCAATATACATTTTAGATATTCTGCAAAACCCTTCCATAGCTACATTTTCCATTTCACTCAGAGGACTTTTTAAATTTCTTTTACTTTTTAAAGAGTCTTCCTTCCTTCCTTCCTTCCTTCCTTCCTTCCTTCCTTCCTTCCTTCCTTCCTTCCTTCCTTCCTTCCTTCCTCTCTTTCTCTCTTTCTCTCTGTTTCTTTCTTTCTAGATTTTATTTATTTTTAGAGAGGAGAAGGGAGGAAGAGAGAGAGAAACATCAATGATTGGTTGCCTCTCACGTGTCCTCTACCGGGGACATGGCCTGCAACCCAGGCATGCGCCCTAGACTAAGAATCAAACGGGCAACCCTTTGGTTCACAGGCTGGCACTCAATCCACTGAGCCACACCAGCCACGGCTCACTCAGAGGACTTCATATATGCATATAGATTTACAGAAACTTGGGAGGTGAGTGTAGGGTGTTAGAGGGAGTGGGGTGGGTAAAGTGCTAGGGTGTTGAGCAGGGGGATAAATGATCCCATTCCTTGGCATGTGCAGTTCAGGGTTTTCTCCTATTACTTGGAATCTAAGAAAAGTTGGGAAATCTGCTTTAACACAAGTGAAAAAAATAATTTTCCCCTGCACTGTAGACTTGTTTCTGCAGAGTGTGGGTTAGTGAGGGGTAGGTGTAGGCTTACTTTTCACATGGAGAATCTGTCAAGAAGCAGTTATTTTTCTGTCAGGGAGTGAAATATTGCAGATGTCCTAGAAGCACACCAGGCTGACTATTACACCTTGCATGGAGAGCCTTGTCCTCAGCACCCACAGACGTAACCCCCCTTCCTTGACTCACTCTGCTAACTCCCCACCTCCTTCAAGTTCACACGACTGGAGCACCCCAAATGTGTACAGCTTGGTCAAGAACTGTGTTGCAGCTTCTAAGATGTCTCCCAGTGATCCCACCTCCTAATATTCATAGGATTAAAAAAGACTCTGACTTCTAATCTCTTTCTCTTTCTTTCTTTCGAAGAAGCCAACTAGCATGTTATGAGCTTCCCTATGGAGAGACTAATATAGCAAGGAATTTAAGGAGGCCTCTTGGCAACAGCTAGTAAGGAACTAAGGCCCTTAGCCCAACAGTCCAAAAGGAACTGAATCTTGTCAACAACCACAAGAATGAGCTTGAAAGCAAATCCTCCTCTATTTGACCTTTGGGGTCATCATAGCCTTGGCTGACATCTTGACTGAGGCCTTTTGAGTCAGAGGCACCCAGCTAAGCCACACCTGGGTAGCCCATGGAAACTGTGAGGTAATCGTTGTTGGCTGTTCTAAGCTGCAAAGGTTTTTGTTACACAGCAAGAATTAATACATTTAAAAATTATATGTTAGGTATTCAGTGAGGGTTGAACATGCAATTTCCTTTAAAAATGACTTTACCTTATAAAATTTCTTCCTCTTAACTGATTCCCAAGGTTATTCTCGTGGACTAAGGAATACAATATAATGACTACCTATAGAAAACAGTCTTAATATCAAAAATAGCCTCTTTGGAGTCAATTCAACCTGCAACTAAGTATAAAAACTGAGAATTAAAAAAAATAATAATTTGGGGGGTACTATTTTGATTCTATTAACTAAATTAACTAACAACTTTTAAAGAGGCTATGACAGATAAAATAAAAGAATGCTAAAAAGTACCTCCTGCAAACATACTTTCTTCTCCCTAAAACAACAAATTTTAATGAAAGCCTCCCCAAGTGAAAACAAAGCATACATTTCAACATTTGGTTTTGTGAAAGAACAAAAACGCAAGTTTAAAGATATCGCTTTGATGCCAAATCTTGACAGGGCTGCATGTTTTAAAAGATCACCAGTCAGAATTGTCACATGGATGACTGATTGAACCAGCCTGCCTGTTCTTTTAAGGAACAGAGAGAGCACATTTTTCCAGGCTCTGCAAATAGTTTCCTAAGACAAATCTGCCAGCTAACAAAAACACATACCCATACAGAAAATGTCCAATTTTTGCTGTTGGGAAAGACAACTTGTGTTTTCCTCTTGGTTTGGGGTAGAGCCTTTTTTAGCCTTCTACCCATTAAAAAACCGCCAATGAATAAATCAATACTATTCATCAACATGCTTCCTTGATCATTCCTGATGTTTTAATATTGTTAGCTGCTCTGGTGTGGGTTGGAGAAGAAAGTATAGAATTAGAAGAAACAGCAGGTGTACGAAGAGTAAGTTGTCCTGATGCCCTCACTGCCTCTGGAAACATACACCTGCTCTGGGTACTTGATGGGAGAGAAGTCTTGCCTGGGTTTTGGAGGTGGTTTCAAAATGCTGTAGGAAAGGGGTTGGGGAGCACAACTATAATCAGTTTGCTTTTTCACAAACTATGGACAGACCACTAATTTGATGTTCGATCTCAACAAAAAAGGAAGCAGCCATCGATCCAGCCTCCACCCATGGGTTGGGTGATTATTAGAGTGAAAGAAAACGTGTCCAAGGAAAATGAATCACCTCCCTTCTCTCTTCCTCACCCCAGTAAGAATAACTCACTCATGTTATAAAAGAATTACAGTAGCATCTGAGTGTCCTGGATGGTGTGTATGTTGGCAGCCTTCGGCTCGACATCTGTGAAATAAAAAGTTTTGCAGCCAGGAAATGTAAAGGCCGAGGACGCAAGAAGAGAACAGAACTCTGAGCTTGAGGCAAGCCAAGCCTGAGGAGCACAGGGAGCTCTCTGCAAAGGGGGGCCGCGGGGAGGCCAAGTTCTCACCTTGACAACAGTGGGAGTGAAGGGAAGGACAAGGAAGCTCAGAAGACATATCAGAGGGGGAAAGGAATTGAATAAAATTAGTTGAAGAAGAATTCCTACGTTCCTGCTCTGGGAGGCAAATTCACCCAATTCTGATCTAGAAAATGAGTCAGAATTCTAAGGTGTCTGAGTTTGACTCCTTTTTCATCTTCTCAAAAGTGAGGCACAGCTTATGATATACTTGTGCATGTCATCTTTGAGGACATTAACTGGCACCTCGACATAACAGAAATCTAAATCTATTAATAAGATAAGGAAACTGGTCTGCTTCCCGTCGGTGAACCCCTGGAGGGAATTTTGATAGGAGAGAAAACAGTGCGTGTGTCACCCCCATCAGCAAGGGGACTGATACGAAAGGAACCACAGGTTTGGTTTTAAAAACTGTAACTCTAGGAAAAGTGGATAAATGATGTTCTTATTGCTAAATGTGTAATTTTTAGCATAGAGGTCTTATAAAAATCACTTAAATTAGCCAATAGTTTGAGTTCCTCTAATTTTATCCTTATTAAACCATAATATTTATATTTCCACATGGTTGCATGGATCTCAGTTTACATTTTGAAGATTTTCAAACAAAACATAAAACATGTGAAGTGGAACCAGACAGTTTTGGAAATTTTATAACCTTTCTGATATTCAGGCCAATGGATAAATGAAATTCATTTTCAACTGTAAAAAAAAAAACCCACAATATCCAATTGATTTGCCTTTTTTTTTAAATTACCGTATTACATTGTCCAAACTTAGTCCTTCCCTACTCATAGTTCTCTTTTACTTTGTGAAGTGAGACTAGCACGCATTGCCTCCGCCCAAACCCGCTTTTCCCTTGGAAAGACAGCGACAGTGACACAGCATCTAATATTTCGCCCAGAGACTCTGACTTCTGCTGAGAGGGGCCAAGGGCAGCCTGTCTGAGGCCTCAAAACCGCGGGACATCCACTGACAGCTGTTCAAGTGCCTCTGCTTTAGAGATGGCCCAACAGTTCGTAGGAGGAGCAGATGAATGCTGATCTTTGGGCCACCAATAAAGTACCCAGGAAAGACAGACCTAAGAATGAAAAACCAGAAAAGTAGAGAAGATATCCTCCCTCCCACCAAGTGGTAGAAGAAATAAGAGGGAACGGTTGCCGGAGGGATATCTCATCAGAAGACAAGCCACTTCAAAGAACTAATTTTAAAATAATAATTAAAAAACTAACAAAAGCATAGAAATCAAAGAAAGAAGGCCTTTTCCATTTTAAGGGGCTTCTTCTGATCTAAGCAAACTATTCACCATCATAACCAAACACAAGCCTGGATTTGCCTGACTTTCATCACCACTGACATCGCTTCTGCCCCCAGCCAACTCCAAACCCGTGGAAAAACAGGCATTTCATGAACCTTCATGCTGAATTCTATGTAAAGAATCTATGAATGAAATGGTGTTTGCCATCATTAAGTGGATAGAGCAGGTTTCTTTTAGGACAGTTGTTTATGGGCAGTAACACTACAGTATAGTGGACTCAAAATGAATGAGTGTAACATGGGGCCGTGGCTTGTGGAGAGAGTGATACAAATGTTCCCAGAACCTCCTTAACACTATTTCAGTTCTGTGTATGAGTCGGGGTTGGTCAATGTGTATATAGTGAACAACACCCCCGAGAAATGAGATTTCACTCTCTGTCCACACCACAGGATACAGATCCCCACTGCATCCTCCAGAAAGTGCCAGATTCCTCAGGTCATGACTTTACTAACAAAAGAAGGCAGAAGCTGACTCCATTCAGAAGGTGAAAATAAAACCCTTTGCCAAACATGACAGCAGTGCTCTCTTGGGATACCAGCACACTTTTTGGTGATTTTTTTTAGTACAAAAAAAGAGCAAAGTAATAAAATGTGTTTTCCTTCATTAAAATCACAACTCCCTGTAGCAGGAAAGAGCAAATTGTGCCTGAACCTAGAAAGTGAACAAATTGTGCCCTCCAGTGGCTGAAAGGATAACTTGGTGAAACCTGCAATTGTTGACTAAGTAATCTTAGGTAGCAGGCTTATCCTGAATTTTTCATTTTTCTGGAAAAAACAAAAAGTAGGACGACTGAGTTTTGGAGCAGGGTATCAGGAAGGTGGGGGCAGTGCTCCTGATAGTACTGGTGTTACTGAGACCAACTCTCCACAGCAAAGCTGAGTACAGGGACTTAATGATCTGGATGACCCAGGCAACAGGAATCACTGTGCCTTTGTCTCCATTACTTGGCTAATTCAAAAGATTTGATTTTGCCTGGGCTGCACTGCTGTTCTGAAATTAAGTATTTGTTCATAATAAACTTCGTGTTCCACAAGCAACTATTTGCTAAGCCTAGTAAAACCAAGAACTGGGCTTCAGGGCTGTCTTATACTTAAGGCAGAGTTCTTTAAAGGGATTTTGAAAAGCAGGAATTTATCTAAGAAATATGCTTGTGTGTGTATGAAAGACTCTATAAGATTTTTTGTTGTAACTTCATTTGTAATATCAAAAATTGGCAACAGCGTAGATGCTCATCATTATAGGGTTAAATGTATCATGACACATCATATGATGAGATTCAGGGCAGTTGTTAAAAAAAGCAGGAGGCAGTCCTACGTATTCATATAAACTGCTCTCCGTACTACAGTGTTTAGTGAAAAATCGAGGTTCGGAGCAGTGTGATGACTGCGCCGTATCTGCATTGTGAAAGGAAGCATGCAGGGCTATGTTGGCTTGTACATACATAGGTCGTTTCCGGGAGGACACACGAGAAACGGATTTTTTAAACGACTGTTTCCAATCATCACAAATAGGATTCAGCTTGGAATTTACATTTTTTTAAAATTTGTTTTGTTCATTAGTATTTCTTCAGTGTTCAGAACAGGGGCCGGCATCTTATAGGCACTGAATAACATTTGTGGAATAAATAAATGAGTAAAATCAAATATTCAAATGTATATCATTATATGTATATGTGTGTGTGTGTGTGTGTGTGTGTGTGTGTGTATAAAATCTTCAAGGAGGAGACCTGGATGGCTGAAGGTCAAGAATGGGAGAGAGAATTTTCACTCTGGTTTTTTTTTTTAGTTTGTAACACTTTTGTTAAGAGTGAACAGATATCAGT
>PVKM010046492.1:0-11689 GCA_004027735.1 Carollia perspicillata
GCATCATCTCGTGCACCAAAACGTTGCAGGTTCTACTCCCTGTCAGGGCACACACCTAGGTTGCGGGTTCTATCCCAGTCAGATTGCGTATGGGAGGCAACTGATTGATGTTTCTCTATCTTCCTATCTCTATTTCTCCCTCCCTCCTTTTATCCCTCCCTCCCTCCCTCTCTCCCTTCCTTTTTGTCTCTAAAATCAATAAATATATCCTTGGATGAGGATTTAAAAAATGTACATGTATACACATATATAAGTTGTCTTACCAAGTATGGCACTGACTCTGAATTTATATATATATATATCTTTGTTCATTTATAGTTGTCTCAGTTTTCCCCCTGTTGCTCTCACCTGCCCAGTCTTCCCCCCACCCACTCCCATAGTCAGTCCCCACCCTGTTGTCCATGTCCAACTCTAAATTGTGATATGGTCACTCTCAGGTTTTCTCATTGGACCTTATAGTTTTTGTTTGTTGCTTCTTTAAAAACACACTCACAAGGTAGCCAGAATTGCTATCTTATTACCAAGTTTTGTGATTTTCCTCCCAGGTATTTCTCAGCTGTGCCCCTGACTCTTAGATTAATGCAGTAGCCCTGAAATAGTCTTCCTACTTTTGGGCTTGCTTCCTTTAATTTGTCTTCTCATCTGTGATCATACGAGATTTTCTAAAACACTCCTATCTTTAAAATGATTCAATAGCTTCTGCCTTGAGAGTAAACACCCTGCTTAGGCATGCAGACTTCTTTGAGACCTGGCTGCTGCCTACTTTTCTAGTTTTATCTTTGCATACCCAAAGATAGGCTGTATTCTCATAGGTCTCTGTGCCTTTCTGTATATTCTTCCCTTCTCCAGAACACTCTTCCACCTCCTCACTATTGCTTTCTCAACTGACTGCTGCTTATTGTTTACCATCACTGCTTCTCTGCCATACCCTGGCTCATCTTCGACTTAGTACTCCAGCTTGTGCTTCTGTTGGACCCTATACAGTGGTATTTTGGTACTTGTCATTAATTCATTCTGGAACTCCTGACAAGTGCTAAAACCTCTAAGTATTGAACTATTCTTGAGCTATCATGAGAGTGACCCATTGACCTCTGTTTCATCACTAGAGAGGGAGGGTCGAGTGGCGAGCAAGTATTGAGTGCTGAAACATTTTTTTCTTGTCAGTATGCCATGAGTACAGGGTTTGACGAGTTCTGAAGCTGAGGGGTACTGGGGTGTGACTGTATATACTTTGGTGGCAGCATTTATTTCATTATATTGTAGTTCTTGGTATGCTTTACTCTATTGACTACTTGTGAATTTCTGGAAGCTAAGGTATTGTATCTTTCATCGTTCTATTCCTAGCACAGTGCTAGTGTATGAATGAATAATAGAGAGGGTATGTGATAAAGTGGAATGAATTTGGGTGTGAGTCAGACAGACTTGGGTTCAGTTCTCACTGTGCTACATACTAGTATATGATCTTAAACAATTATTATCTCTAAATCTCAGTTCCTACACCTATAAAGTGGGAGAAAATGTTTCCTTCCTGGAGTAGACATAATCTGTACTAAGGGGAGCATAGTATCTTATTTTCTGTTTTGTTGACCATGGTATCCCCAGGGCTGGTTGCTGTCATTATTATCCTGCGCTGTACCATACCTATCTACTTATATTTCCTCAAACAAGTCATGATCATTCACAACTTAGTTTTGTATAATCTCTGTTGGTATCACCTCTATATAGCTGTATGATCTTTAGCAAATTACTTTAGCAATTTCCTCCTTTATAAACAGGATAAAAAGAGAATCATAGGGCTGCTTATGAGAATTTAGTAGGATAATTTGTGCACAGTGCTTAGCATATAGCAAGTGTTCAGTAAATGTTAGCTGTTGATATCTTTATTGCTCTATTCTATTATTATAATAATCATTGTTTCCTGGACTACCCTTTCCTTCTCTCTCTCTCTTTTTTTTTTTTTGCCTAGCAAATTCCTATTCATCCTTTCACACCCTGTGAAGTCCCTCAACAGAGTTTATTGCTGTCTCCCCCATGATCCCATGTCTACCTTTACTAAATTGTTAAAATGAAATGACTACTAGACAGCATTTAGAGGCTACAGATTTTGTGTTACGTCATCACCAACACCTAGTATAGAACTTGGCATGTATTACCATCACCTAGTGCAAATTTGGTATGTCGTAAGTTTTCAGGAAATGTCAAAGGAATGAATGAAGACATTTTGTCATTTTATACATTTTCAAAAATTTGAGGATCCTCTCTAGTATTGTAGGATTTAGTTTGTTTTACTTTTTAGTTTCTCTTCTGTTTCTCCTTTTCTTCTCTCTTTGTCCTCTTACTTGTTTTAATTACCTTTATTGGATATTTTCTTCACCTATTTTATGTCTTGCTTGAGGTGAGGTGGTAAGAACAAGTCATAGTCCATGATTTTCTCTGGTAGTAGAATACACAGGGCCTTCAGTTTGATTTCCATTAACTTTCCTGATGATGTCCAACAAATTGAGATTTTTGTCCACAGCCTTATATTAGACCAGTGTCTTCGAGAGCAACCCCATAGTGAATGTCTGATTCTTAGTATAACACATATCTAGTTAAGCTACAGAAAATGATGAGAACCTAGGGAAGAAGAAGTTAACTGGTTGTTACATATTAAATTTTTAACTGAATTTCTCTTTGTAATATGTATTAATTATGAGAAACTAGTCCTCACATAATAGGTGGAAAGGAAAACCAGTTTTTAACTATACTCTTTCAGAAGAACACCAGTTGATCTTCTTTTAAGATTTATGAAACAGGTTTGTACCAGTTTTAAGCAGAAAATTTCAGTGTTTTAAAATAAATATTTGAAGATTTAATTGCTATTGAGAAGTTTTCTAATATTTCAAATTAGTCATTGGTAAACCAGCTGCTTTTAAAGAGTCGGTGTGATATAGAGGAAAAAAAAGATAGACTTGAGAGTTGTAAGTTGAAATCCCGCATCGGTCATTTAATGCATTATTTAGTCAGGTGTTGAAATAAGAAAATACTCTTAATATTCTCTTTAGTCCTATATTATTTTATATCTGTTTTGCTAGTTAATTTTAAAGGTTTTTTTGATTGATCGATTGATTTTACAGAGAGTAAGAGAAACATAGATTTGTTGTTTCACTTATTTATGCATTCATTGGTTGCTTCTTGTATGTGCCCTGACCTGGGATTGAACCTACAACACTGGTGTTGGGTGACACTCTAACTAGCTGAGCTACACAGCCAAAGCTTGCTAGTTAAATAATTAATAAAACTAGATTGAAGAATAAACTTTATTCTGAGTGAGAGGAGAGGAGGCCTCCCTCTAACATTGGTGAGAGCGAGGGCAAGCATGTGTTTACCACAAAAGGCCTAAATATTTAAAGGTTCTAAACCAGGTAAACATGTTGATAAATATGTACTGGTCTTTTATTTTGATAAATATACCCTTATAATGATTTGACTCAAGAAAGAGTAAAATTTAGAGTTTGTGGAATTTAGAATTCATAAGCTCACAGTTTTATGTGCTCCTATCATCTCTGGCTCTGTCTGGCAGACACACAAAGAGGTTTCATATGCATGCTGTGGACATGCTACATGCATGACTGCAGTCAAGCTTTAGTACTCCCTACTCCAAATAGCTGCTTCTTGACCAAGGGTGTATATATCTGTAGCATAGTTTATCCTCAGGACAGACCCAGGAAAGAGGCCTGTGCATGCCCTGAAATTGGGTTAGGGGTATTTGGGCAAGAAATTCCAGAGTTCCTGATAATTGGAATGTCATTCTAAAGAGGCGTATATTGGTACATCCTCTTGTTTCCCTAGACTCCTTGCCTAATAGTGAGGGGCATGGTCTGAGGACAGCCAGAGTAAGACTCAGGGCAGAGACCTCTTTCCCAAGGATCTAAATCCAATATTCAGTTAGAGATATGAAGTGATGGTTTATTGAAATATCCATTCATTTGGTGAATTGTTTCTGAGGACTTACTATCTGCTAAGTACTGGGGTATGATGCTGAATAAGGTTTGGTAAGAGAGATGAACATGTAAACAAATTGCAGTGTGTTTATACTTGTATGTGCTACATAGTAGACTTATGTTCTTGATCCATGTTGGCATAAAGAGAAGTGATTATTTACATGGAGGAAAGGCTTCTTGGAGGAGGGAACCTTTGAACTGGGACAAGAAAGTTGAGTAGGAGTCATAAATAATGAAACTAAGAGGAAAGACATTTTAAGCTAAGAAAATATCATGAAGATATGAATAAAAATGGTGGAATCAGGGAACTCTAGCATATTTTGTATGGCCAAAGCAGGGATTGTATGTTTCTTGCACATAGGAAATGAATTTGAAGAGGTGTTGAGTGGAAGATACCATGTTGTTAAAAAAAAAAGATTGAGCCTAGGATAATTATCAGGTTTTTTACTTGGGTGGAGAGTGGATGGGTATTGCCTTTTGTAAGTAAGGCATTATAGGAGAATGAAAAGTTGAGGAGGGCAGGAAGTGTAGAAAATAAGTTCTGAGTTTATTTTGGATTATTTGGTGAACAGTGACAAATATCTTGTGGGCAAGTGGATACATAGGTCTAGAGTTCAGGAAAAAGGTCTGGAATAGAGATTTGGGAATTAGATTTTAAGTTTGTAATAGAAACTAGGGACATGGGTATTGGGGAAAAAATGTAGATGAGGGAAAATGACAGTTCCTAAGAAACAGCAACATTAAAAGGTTGGAGGTTTAAGGAAAGTGGGAAAATTACACAAAGCTGCTGAGAAGAAATCACAAAAGGAGTCAGTTAAAGATGAATACAAGTATTGTCACACAGGGTTGATGACTTGAGACTTGGAAACCACATATTTGTGGTGGAGCCAATTGGCATGGTTGAATAACTTACTAATGCTTAGATGCTCAGAAACTGACAAAAATATCTGTGGAGTTTAGTCAGAATTGGGATTTGGTATGTAACTGTGAGGTGGGATCCTCTCAGGTGAATAGTTGAGTACAGTGTGAGCATTAAAGTGAGGTGGAAGGATGTCATGAGGAGGAAGCTGACTAGATTGGAGGTTGCAATAAGGATGAAGGAGAAGAGGCTTAGGAGTTGTAAAGGAGTAAGAGAGGGTGGAACAGGTTGAGGTCAGAGAGAACTTTCAGATTTTGAGTTTTGGGAAGTGGCGATTCTGTGTGGTGATTTAGGGCCTATGTGGGATAATGGTAATGGGTGGATAAAATGGAATAGGATGAAAATAACTAAAGTGGAGAATGAATATACTTCCTTATTCTTTATGCAGCTATGATCTCTTGATTACCACTAGAGATAGAAATTAGTATTTTGAATTAAAATAGAAAGCTTGAAAATAATAGCTAATTTTTAATGGTTATAATGAAAGAAAATTGTAATAGGACTGTTAACATAACCTTATTTTAGCATTCTCTTGATATTAAAAATCAAACTCTGGGAATATCTCAGTAGTATTTTTTTAAGTTTTATTTACTGATTAATTTTAGAGCTAGAGAAACATGAATTCGTTGTCCACTTATTTATGTATTCATAGGTTGATTCTTGTATGTGTCCTGACTGGGCATTGATCCTCAATCTTGGTGTATGAGGACAACACTCCATCCAACTGAGCTACCTGGCCAGGGCCTCAGTAGTTTTTTAGGAAGTTTTTTAAATAGTATATTCTTAACGTAACTACTTTCCTAGTCGTGACTCCAAAAAAAAACTTGAACTTCATGTTATTATTGACAACAGCCTGACTGGATTTTTTGGCTTAGGTGGTAAAGGCCCAAGGAAGATGGTTTAGTTTTAGCTGTTGAGTGCTAGTCCAAAGCTGTGGAGAATGAAAAGTTGTGGAGAAAGACCTGTAAAAGCAATATTCCAACCCGTTTTTACAAAAACTGGCTTAAAAAAAGTAAATCAGTAAAATCTCAGTTAATTTGAACATTCAGGGAAAATAGAGTGTTGAGTTTTCTCATAAATTAAGGCTAATTTAATTTTTTCCAACTCATTAAAATCTTTGTGAATGAAGTATATTTCCACTTTGTAAATGGAATATACATATGTTTTAGAATCTTGTTTCTCATTATTTTAAACTTAAGTATTTGTATTGTGGATAACTAACTATGATGAATCTATAGTAAATGGTGAATGGTCCCAAGCATATATTTGAAAACACATCTCTGGTTATTAGCTTGTTTTTTACCTTTCTTTCTTTAATTTGTATGAATTTTATGTTTCTTTTGAATAAGGAAGGATGAGGAAAAGGGAGGGAGGGAGAGAACATGTGTGAGAGAGAGGGAGAGAGCATATGTGTCTTTGTACGTAGATTAGGGAGCCCTACTGTTTGAATTTAGATTTGGCCTTCTGTAGATGTGGATAGTCAAGGTAACCTAACTAGGGAGGAAGTTATATTTGTTTTAAACCTCAATGATTGGACTTGGGTAGCCAAGATGAAGAGAGGAGGGTGTTTTAAACTAGGGAAGCGGCTTGAAGAAAAAGCCTATTGTATTTATGATTTGGGAGATGATAATGAGACTAACCTGAGTAGAGGATCTAAGTTGGGAAATAGTATATAGAATATAAAGTTGCTTAGGCAGAGTAGACCAGATTATGGAAAACTTGAAAATTAACTAGTATAATTTAGGATGCATATAACAGACATTCGAGAGCCATTTAAAATTTCTTACTAGGGAATTAAAAGTATGAGTGTAGGAAAATCATTTTGGCATTAGTCTGTAGAATAGATAGTATGGAATTCATTTGTTCATTTAATATTTATTGAGCATCTACTATGTACACTGTCAGAAGTACTAAGAATACATCAGTGAATCAATGAAAACACATTGTATTTGTGATTGGAACGAAGGTGGGGACTGGGCAGGAACAAGTAAGGAAGATAAGTGGGTAGTGATGGATGGTAATCCGTGTTATAGTGATGAGGTTTTAGACCAGGGTGGGCTGTTTGGAGAAGGAGCAAATTCAATTACTACTGCAAAAAAAAAAAATTGGTGGAATTCTAGATGTAGTGTGTGAAAGGAAAGAATGAAAGAGGATGTCAAGGTTAAAGTTGAGCAGACAGACTATACTTAAAATTATGCATTTGTAGGAAAAAATGGTGTGGAGTTTGGATATTTAATTTTGCATGAAAAAATAGGAAATTTAGTTTCTTTTTATTTTTCCTAACTTGCAACTAAAAACCTTTAAATGTATGTACTATAGCAGTGTGTTTTAACAATGATGCTTAATTTTGTGTGAGAAACATTTCATTAGCTATGTATTTGTGGTCTTGTTTAAATTTTCATTACTATTGCCCCAGCTGCTGTGGCTCAGTGGATTGAGCGCCAGCCTGTGAACCATAAGGCTGCCAGAGTGATTCCCAGTCAGGGCACATGCCTGGGTTGCAGGCCAGGCCCCCGATGAAGTGAGGTGTGCATGGGAGGCAACCACACATTGATGTTTCTCTAACCCTTTCTTTAAAAAAAATTCTCATTACTGTTAATGTATATTTCATTATTAGCTTTATTCAGTAAAATAGTTTTGAGGATGTGTTATTACAATTCTTTTGGGCTATTGGGATGCTTTAAAGTCTGCATTTATAGAATATAACTTATCTAGGAGATTTAATGGTTCCCTGAAAACTAAGTTGCATTATAATTAATCAGTTCTTAGAATTTAGCCATCTTTGTATTATATGATCATACCTCAGTACTCATTGGCTTCAGAACTCATCAAACCATAAGTTTCACCTGTGATAACAGAACGCTCTCAGAGCAGTATTTCAGAGTTTGGTTAGTGTTCTCAATAAATTTTTCTGTTTTTCTGAGAATATTCATATAATTAGTTGAGTTGTTTACTCCAGAAGAAACTCCCAGTCTTCTTTGCACACTTCTCTAGACATTTGTTTTTGTTTTTTGTTAAATTCTACAATGGAGATATGAAATCCATTATTTATTGAATTTTGTACATTTCTTGTGAATATCCCATTATCCATCAACTTTGCTGTTTATAGCTGCTTTCAAAATATTCTAAATCATAGGTCAGTTATTTCTCTGTCTTTGAAAAATTAGTGGTCTACTTTATTAAATTGGGGGTTCTCCAAACTATATACTTCTCTTGGGCCATTTGTAGACCATGCTGCAAATTTCTTTAACTTGTCTATTATTAATAATCCTTACCTCCCTAATTTGTGTGCCTTTACTCTAACTTGGTTTTCAGTTCATCACATCTTTTTAAAAACTATACTTGTTTATATCCATGCCTGTTTTTCCTCTTTTATTTACTTCTTTTTGTTGTATGCATTTCTTCCTTCATTTTTGTCTGTCCTTAGTAGTGCTTTATAAATAGGTATCTGTTATTTTGCCCTTAATTGGGGGGCTTAAAATGAAGTTAGCTTGTCATCCTTTTGGAGCACTTTTGTGATACACTGACAAGGGCAAATTAAACCAATATTGTGGTAATCTTATTTTCCTCTTAATTGAATTCATAGTCTTAGAGTTATCCTGTATGAGGACTATATTTTTTAATATATAGAGAAATTGATGATGAAAAAGGATTTTCTTACCAATTTAAAAACTTTTGAGGTAAGTTTCTATGATTGTATATGTTATTAATTAGATTATACTTTGGAAAATATTTTTAAAAATTTTTCTTCATTTTAAAGTTTTTCTTCATTGCTTCTCAAAATTGACAATAATATTTGTCACTGATAATTAATCAAGTGAACTATTTAAATTCCCCTAGGAGGATTTAGGGACTTCAGGTTAAGAATCCTTTCTCTATTGAATTGATAGTATGGGGGTGTAAGCCATAAGTCGTCAGAAATCATGGGAAATACCTAATTATACATTTGCTTATTTTGAGATTTCTTGAGTCTCTAGGACTGGGTCTCCCTAGAATACTGATAAAAACAACTCTCTGTGACCCTATTGTAAGGATTAAGGACAAGAGGTAAAAGTTCCATCACAGGTAAGTGACACCTATTGGTGCTAAACAGTCTTTGTTTTAGTTACTGGCCATGTGTTTGACCACCATATGAATGTTGGTTCTTTTACTTTATAAAGGCACCAGTTAGCATAATATTAAGTACTTAGGTTTCCATACCATGAACAGGAATTGATTTGCCAAATACAGTGGTTCTCAAAGTGAGATCAACAGATTGCTGGGGGGTCTACTCGTATGTCAGGTAAAAATTATTTTCTTTTTTTAAGGATTTTATTTATTTATTTAGAGGGAGGGGAAGGGAGAGAGAAAGAGGAAGAAACATGAATGTGTGGTTGCATCTCACTTGGCCCCCACTGGGGACCTGGCCCACAACCCAGGCATGTGCTGGGAATCAAACTGGTGACCCTTTGGTTTGCAGCCCGCACTCAATCCACTTAGCTACACCAGCCAGGGCAGTTATTTTCATAATAATATTAAGATATCATTTGCCTTTTTGGCCTGTGTTGCAAAAGCATTGATGGTGAAAAGCAAATGTGGGTAAAACTGCCAACACATTAGCATCAATCAAGGAGTGGTACCAAATTATACCAGTAATTGTATTCTTCACACAATGTATTATACTTACAGTTAAAAAGAAATCCATATGCACTTAACAATGTCCTTGATGAAGCAGTAAGAGTTATTTTATTGAGTCTTGATCACTCATTACATATCTTTAACATTCTGTAGAACAAAATGAGAAGTATGCATTAAACATTTGTGTTGCATAATGGAGTGTGATGATTATCTCAAGGAAAAATAGTGATGATTTTTTTTGAGCTACAAGCTGAACAAATCTCTATTTTGTGGAACACTATGTTTACTCGAAAGAACTACTGAAAAACCATAGTTATTCAGACTTAAATATTGGGCAGACATTTTCTCAAAAATGAACAAAGCGATCCTGTTACTTTGAGAAAAACAACTGATCATGTGTATTATCAGTAATAAAATTTGAATTACAGAAAATGTGAGCTTAGAAGGCTTCTCAATATTTAAACTTTTCTGATGAGATTGGAGGTGATATTAATCAAACTGATTTTTTTATATTGAATAATAAAGGGCCAAATTTGGAAGATCTCTATAACTCAATGAACCAATATTATCAAAATGACCAATGTATAATAAGAAATCACGGGTATTTAAAAGATTCATTCAGTGTACCAGATAGACCAATGGAAAAAAGGTCATTGATATGATTTCAGGTTTCACTTTACTGAATTTTGGTAGCATCAAGGAAGAATATCAATAATTTTCTGAAAGGCTATTAAAATATTCTTTCTAAGTTTATCTTTGTCAGTTTTCTTTATGTACTTAGAACAAAATAGTGTACTTACTAAGCATTGAATACAGAAGCAGATTTAAGAATCCAGATGTATTTTACTAAACCAAGTATTAAAGAGATTTACTCAGTTGTAAAAGAATGTCACTTGCCTCTAACATTTTTTGTTTTTGGAAAAGATAGTTATTTATAATAAAAATGTTCTTTATGTTAACATGCAATGTGTTTGTTATTTTTAATGGATGAGTAAATTATGTTTCAATTCTTAATTTTTAAAAAATATTTTTAAAATTTATTTTTAGAGAGAGGGGAGAGGGGAGGGAGGAAGAGAGGTAGAGAAACATCAATATGATTGGACACATCAATCTGTTGCCTCTCATTTGCCCACAACTGGGGACCTGGCCCACAACCCAGGCATGTGCCCTGACAGGGAATTGAACCAGTGACCTTTCATATTGCAGGCTGACACTCAGTTCACTGAGCCACACCAGCCAGGGCTCTTAACTTTAATTTTTAATATAGGAAATGTATATAGATATAACTTATATAAACTAAAGTTCTTTGAAGCCTCAGTAAATTTTAAGAGTGAAAAGGAGTCCTTGGACAGAAAAGTGAGAAAACTGCTAGCCTGATGTTTTAAGGGCTCGTGTTGGCTCACTCTAAAAAATAAAGGGTAGATTTTCAGTAATTTTATCCAATTCAGATAAAATCAAGGTTCATTGTATGTATAGTATTGGACTTGATTGTTTTTGTGTCCATTTGAAACTATTAAATCAAAATATTTGTTTTGTTTGTTAAATCAGTGAAAACCATTCTATACTGTTAGCTCAGTCTTGGGCTAACTAGAATATGTCATAGATATTTCTTCAATCCTTGAAGAGGTAACTTAATATGTAACTTAAATTATGATAAAGTACATGAAGGGGACTGTGTGGATAATCTCTGTGTGGTAATTAATTGTATATCACATACCTTTCCAAGAATAACTGTTCAATCATTGTAAAGATTGAATTAGTTAAGATATATGAAAGTATTCTGTAGGTATATAGAATATTGTATTAATATTAGGTTTCACTGTTGGCCATCATACACAGTGATACAATTTGTGAGAAAGGAGAGAAATTAAGGTAAAGGGATCCTCTTTTTAAAAAACAACTATTTTCCTTCTGGCCAAGATGGAGGCGTAGGTGGAAACACTGTACCTCCTCTCACAACCAAGATTAAGGACAACAAATATTTATAAACAATAACACAACCAGAACACAGAAAATTGAAATACGAAAGTCGACAACAATTCAACCAGACCAGTAAGAGGGACAGAGTCGGCAGGCAGCGGAGAGGGAAAGCGGCAGGAAAACGTAGTGGCTGCCAGGCTCGGGAGCGCCGGGCGGCGTAGGTGGCGTGGAGCTTGCAGACCCCAGACAC
>PVKM010046494.1:0-11688 GCA_004027735.1 Carollia perspicillata
AACCACACGTAAAACAAAAACAAAAACAAACTAAGCAAACAAGTAGAACAGGAACAGAACTACAGAAATGGAGATCACATGGAGGGTTAGCAACAGGGGAGTGGGAGGAGAGGGTGGGGAGAAGGTACAAAGAATAAGTAGCATAGATGGTGGAGAGAAAAGAGACAGGGAGAGGGCAAGAGTAGTGTGGGAAATGTAGAAGCTAAAGAACTTATGACACATGGACATGAACTAAAGGGGGCGAATGTGGGTGGAAGAGGGTGTGCAAGGTGGAGGGGAATGAAGGGGGGAAATGGGACAATTGTAATAGCATAATCAATAAAATATATTTTAAAAATAAAACAAAACAAGACAAAAAACAAAGGGGATAATAAAAAATCTCAGAAATCACAGGCACTGCGATGTCATTTAAAATAGAGCATTGTTCTGTGGTCTAACAGCAGTTTCCTTGACTACCCAGTGCGTCTAGAAGTGTCCCTCACCAAAGTGCAAGAACTTGTTCTCCTATAATCATTTGCCATTCAGATGGCTCAGCTGCTTCATGACTGAATTCCTGCTCCTTCTACCACAAACAACTCTTCTCCCTCTATCGTCATTTTTGCTCCTGGTGATGAGATCTGCTGCCTCAACTACCACAAAGCTTTTGGTTACCATCTCATCTCTGCTAATCCCTTTATTTGAATACAAATCTATCATTAATCCATTTATTTGAAAATTATTTTTAAGCACATAATACATAATGGGCACTCTTATAGGCCTTGGGCATACAGTACTAACAAAACTATAGTTTACATTCAAGTGAGGGTAATAAACAGAGTGGATAAGTACAAAAATAGTAAGAGATGAAAGTTATGATGGGATAAAAGAAAGTCAGTAAGGACGATAAGAAGTTCTAGGGTAGAAAGACTGCAATATTAGAAAGTATAGTCAGGCAAGTGACATTTGAGCAAAGATTTGGTGGAAATAAGAAGTGAGCACATACCCAGTGGATAGCTACAGACCGTATCAGAGCACAACCACCCTGCTCCTACACAGCTTATCTTCCATAGAGGGCAGAGGTAGTGGTCAGTGGTCATAACCAATCCTTGCAATTGAATGGCCTGGGTAAACCCCTCCCATTGACCTACCAACAGCAATCAAGACTCAACTACAAGAGGAGAATATATTCAGCCCACAAAAAGGGTGCACCCCAAATACCCAAATGGAGAACAGGGAAAGCTGTGCCCTGGACCCTGCAGGATACCTACTATATTGGGCCATGCTACCAAGACAGGGAGTCATAATAGCTCTACCTAATATATAGAAGCAAATTCAGGAAGGCTGCCAAAATGAAGAGACAAAGAAATATGGTCCAAATGAAAGAATAGATCAAACTCCAGAAAAAGAACTAAACTAAATGAATATAAGCAATCTATGAGATTCAAAACACTGGTTATGAAGATGCTCAAGGAATTTGGTGAGGACTTCAACATAAAAAAGATTCAGTCAGAAATGAAGGATACACTAGTTGAAATAAATAACAATTTACAGGAAAACAACAGTAGAGTGAATTAAGCTGAAAATCAAATCAATGATTTGAAATATAAGGAAGCAAAAAGTAACCAATCAGAACAATGAAAAGAAAAAAGAGTCTAAAAAATCAAGGAAAGTTTAAGAAGCCTCTGGGATAACTTCAAGCAGTGTTCCAACATTCACATTATAGGAGGGGCTAGAAGAAGAGAAAGCACAAGAAGTTGGAAATCTATTTGAAAAATTAATGAAAGAAAACTTTCCTAATCTGGTGAAGGAAATAGAAGTGCAAGTCCAGGAAGCACAAAAGTCCCAAAGAAGAGGGTGCAAAGAGGCCCACTCCAAGACACATCATAATTAAAATACCAAAGGTTAAAGATAAAGAGAGAATCCTAAAAGCAGCAAGAGAAAAAATAGTTAATTACCTGTAGGGGAGTTTCCATGAGACTGTCAGCTGATTTCTCAAAAGAAACTCTTCAGACTAGAAGGGATTGGCAAGAAATATGCAAAGTCATGAAAAGCAGTGACCTACAGCCAAGATTGCTGTACCCAGATAGGCTATCATTTAGAAGCAAAGGGCAGATAAGTAGCTTCCAAAAAAGAAAAATGTAAAGGAGTTCATCATCACCAAAACATTATTATATGAAATGTTAAAGGAACTTATTTAAGAAAAAGAAGATCAATACATAAGCACATATCTATCAGCAATTGAATCTCAAAACAAACTAAACAAATGAGAATAACAGAGACAGAATTATGGATACAGAGAGCGTTTTGATGGTTGCCAGATAGGTGGGGGTTGCAGGGTAATTGGTGAAAACATGAGGGGATTAAGATATACAAATAAGTAGTTACAGAATAGCCCTGGGGGTATAAAGTACAGTATAGGAAATGGAGTAGCCAAAGAACTTACATGCATGACCCATGGACATGAACATTAATCTGGAGGTTGCCTGAGGGAGTGGGGAATGTGGGGTGGAGAGGCAAAGGACAAAAAATTGAGACAACTGTAATAGCATAATCAATAAAATATAATTTAAAACAAAAGAAGTGAGACAAGGCTATCTGAAGGAAGAGAGTTCCAGCCAGGAGGAATGCAAGTGCAAAAGTCCCAAGACAGGGTTGTACCTGGAACATTGGAAGAACAAGGACTGGGTTGGAGCCAACTGAGTGAATGGCGGAATTGTACAAGGTCAGAGAGGCAATGAGACGCAACCTATGGTGGGCACTGTCAGACATTTGGATTTTTCTTTTCAGAGATGGGAAGCCTTGGAAGATTTTGAGTCAAAGGAAAACATGATCAGTTTTACATATTTAAAAAAATCACTCTGGCTGCTCTGTGCAGAAAACACTGTGATATAATTATTATGTATTAGGTGATGTATTAGGTGGAAGAACAGGAATAGGAAGAACAGAAGCAAGTAATTAAGTTAGGAAGCTACTCTAAATCCCCAAATTAAAGAGCATGGTGGAAAGGTGAGAGCTCTGTTACAGGGCATATTTTTAAGGGAAAGCCAATATGACTTGCTCATGGATTTCATGTAGAGTATGAAATAAAGGGAAGAATAAGAAAATGACTCTAAATATATTGCTGTGAAAAACTTACAAGGATACAGGTGCAACTTATTGACATGGTTAGGGATTTGTTTTTAAAGGTGGTATGTTTTAAATGCTTATTACACATCAAAGTGGAGATGTCAAAGAGATGGCAAGATATCTGAATTTTGATTTCAAAAGAAAGATCTGTTTTACAGAGGTAAATTTGGAGAGCTTTTAGTGTATCAAATGATACTTACAGCGAAATTACTGGGTGAGATCCCCAATATGTGAGTATATTTAGAGAAGAAATGTGCAAGCATTTAGCTCAAGAGCAAGGTGAATTTAGAGATCAGAAACCTAAGAAAAACCAGAACAGGAGACTGAGAAGGACAAGCATGTGAAGCTGGAGGAAATGAAGGCAATGTCATCTTCTGGAAATTAGCAAAGCAAATGTTTCACTGAAGAAGAAATGATTGTATCAAATGTCACTGCCCACAAAAGTATGCTAAAGGCTTAGATCATTGTATTAGCAACACTGGTCTTTGGTTTGATAAGGACAATGTAAAAATTTGACTGAAGTGGATTCAATAAATACTAAGAACAAATACATAAAGTCATTGAGGAGATCTTCTGTAGATAAGAATAGAGATGGGGAGTGGTAGTTGCAGTGAGATGCAGAGTCTGGAGGAGGGACTTCTAGGCTAAATGAGACAAATGCATGTCTGTGTACTCCCAAGAATGATCCATGACAGGGAGGAGATCAAAGATAGAGAAAGGAGAAATTGCTAGAGATATAGATGCTACTAAATGAGAGAGGACAGAATTCTGTGCATTCTATTAGTGTAGGGAAAATGTCACCATGACCACCAAAAGAAGGAAGCAAGTAAGGAGCATATGCAGGCAAGTAGCTGAACTTCCCAGTAGATGTGTGTAGGTGATATTTCCTGTGTGTTCTTATGTTCTTTGAGAAATGAAAATCAGCTAAGAAAAATTGGAAGCTGAGGCAAGTACAGAAGTGTTGGGGAAAGTGCGTGAGTGAGACCAGGTGAATGGAGATTAACAACTCAGCAACATAATGGCCCACTGAAGACCAACAGTCATTAACTTAAATGAGAACCATCAATGTGGTTGAATATTCTCCAGCTAACACAATGGTGCACGTCAGGCTGGAGTTGGCTTTAACTAGATGGTTTTGATGAAAAAAATCAGGGAGCTGAAGGTGTGTGTAAGAGATTAATTATACTAGTGGCTCCACACTGGGTAAAAAATGATAAGGTAGAAGAGGTGGTGAGAAGCAGTGGAAGAATAGTAAGTCAATGGGATTTGGGTAAGGTCCAAGCTTTGTAGGAGTCTGGACATAAAGCAAGTGTACCACAAAGATGAGAGGTCATGGCCTGAGTGAGGGACGTTTGAACTGAAATGAAGGAGGGGTGGCCCCTATCAGTAAGAACAAAGTCAGAAGTGGTTCTCAAGGGAATGTGTGACTGACAGTGAGTGGAGGAAACAGTGTTCAAAAAAAAGGATAGCAAGGAAGTGAGAGACTGGAATATTTGAAAAATCATATCCATAGATATTAAAATCAAAATTAAGGAGCACAATTCAAGAAAATACAAAGGCAAAAGCTGAAATCTTCAAGAAATACTCTGGGATACATTTAGGTTATTTCAGGATAAAGCCCTATATCTTTGGACAGCCCTCTTTAAAAAAAACAAATTAAAAATTACAAGTAAACACCATAAAACTCAGGAAAAATACTATTAGTAGTATTAATGAACTGCCTGACACTTCTATAAATCCTTGTTTCTACATTATTTGCCTAAATATTCTTTCATTATCTCTCCATACAACAGTGGTTTTGTAATATTTTCTATAGAGGAAACAGCAAAATAATTCTGCCTTTTCTCAAGCATGGTTGATGAAAACTTGGGAGGTTTATTATTGTTTGTTTTTTATTATTGAAATGTTTTTCTTTCAATATTCATAATTTTTAAACATTTTATTTATTTATGTAGAGGGGAAGGAAGGGAAAAAGAGAGGAAGAAAAACATTGATGTGAGAGGGAAGCACTGAATGTTTGCCTGTCACATGCCCACTACTAGGGACCTGGCCCACAACACCGGCATGTGCCCTAATGGGGAATCAAACAGTAGACCTTTCAGTTTGCAGGACAAGGCCTAACCCACTGAGCTACACCAATCCTGGGTCTATTTTCATAATTTTTATTGGTAATGCCACAACTAAAACTTTTTCCAGATTCCTATTTAGATGCTCTAGCCTACAAGTCTGCACTCTGAAAACTGCAGCACTTGGCTCTGGATCAGCCACAGGATTCATATCATTCTTATAGGGTGCGAATGCCCAAGATGTGCATGGAAGTACGTTGTCTTGATGTGGGGTAGCCAGGACCCACTCCAGGACACAGATAGAGACCTTAAGGCAAGCATCACTCTAGCCCTCCAACACCTGTTTGGCATTGTTGCTTCCTTTTCCTTGCTGTGGAGGACATAAAGCCCAGAGTTGCAAGGGAGACATTTGTGAGGGCCCCTGAAGCCTAAACTTCATTAGAGTCATAGTAAATGCACCTCTGGTTTCAGGAATTGGGGAGATAAGGAAAATGGAACCAGAAACGAGTATGTACAAAGCCATGTGGGGGTAGAGGCTGTTGGGAACTGCCCTGCCTGGTTTCAGAAGCTATAACACCCCATGGCTAAGGCTGAATAAAAAGACCTTGGGAACATAAACCTCTAAGGAGACAAAACTTATCCTCCCAGCTGGAGCGCAGCCTCTGCCAACTTTACTTCACCCTGCTTGGTGTCTGGAGGATGGCTGGATAGTAATGATGGGTAAGATTCCTCAAGGGGAAAACAACCTAAGACAGGCATGTTTGCAAAATGGCCACTGGGGACCAATGGCCAAAGGACTTAGGGGACTATAGAAAGAGGTGATGGACCCTCACCCCTTGGCTTTGTCATAGCTCCAGTCCTCATTCTGTCTGTAAGAAGTCTCCTAATCTCTTGGTTGCCTTATTTTCCCCACCTGACTTAAGCCTGAAACAATCCTGGAGGCAGGTGTGGCCCTGTCCTGGAACTGGCAGTTTCTGAGGGCAATCAGGCCCAAGGAAGAATGCATAAAATCCTGTGAAACTTGTTTTGCTAAGAATACCCTCCATTTAAATGATAAGGATCTGAGCATAAAATGAGTTTGTTTCCCTGAGTTTTATGGCTCATCACTATATCAATCTGACCCTGACTCAGAATGAGCCCTCATAGTTCTTTGAATGTTACCTATTGTTTGATAATTACTGCCTGACAATGATTGATGAGCTTTATGCCCTGTATTCTTATGCAAATTAAACCCAATAAAAGCCCATTGAGAAACAGACTCAAGGCCCTTATCCTTTGAGAGATTAGCCACCTTTCCTCCCCAAGAAGATCCTGTCTTGGTAGACTTATTCTCATCCACAATGGCTGGGGGAGCTTTGCTGGATGAAGCTCTCCCACAAGGGGTAGTGACTCCAGAGGCCTGGGCTGTTTGCAGAGATGGATGTGAGTGGGATGAAGCACCTGGTGGTCTGAGCCAGACATGACAGAATTTGGCTATGGGGAAAAGGGGTAAGTAGAAGGGGTGGTTAAGGCCCAGAGTCAGGGCCAACTCTTCATCCCACAGTGGTGATATAGGGACCAGAAGAGGAAAAGATGTTAGCGACAGGTTGTTAGTGCTCTATTCTAAACTCTGAAACACTGATCCTTATGGCTTCACCTTGACTCCTGCAAAGGGAGACAAAGGAGGAGAATAGTCTTACCCTGCACACAACTCTTGGTCCTTACTATGGTGGTTGAGCATCAACAAGCAACGTGGCATACAATGTGCTATTTGGGCTAGCTTAGCAGATCTGGTTCTATCCAATCCAGAAAGTTATGGCATGGGTACCTTTAGCAAACTCTGGAGCTTTCTCCAGGAGAAACTTGGCTTGCTCCTCTAGTGTTGACTGTCCTCATGCTAAAACCAAGTCTGGGGAGTGACAGAATTTCCAGCTGGCTGAAAATAAGGGGTAACACCTCAGATTTCTCCTGGTGCCATCAGGCTAACTTTGCTCTGCCTTCTGCATTTAAACTCTGACTAAGAATATCTGATGGTACTAGGCAGGTACCATTTACTGAAGTTAGATTGGGAAAAAGAGATGAAGGTTAGAGCAAACCCCTTTTTAGTTGAGTGTAAGAAAAAACACTCTGGCATACAGAGCTGACATAGAATGGCTGCACTGCTAAGTAGGGGGTTTTATCACTGGACATATCTTGGCAAGGATTGTAGTATAACTAGTAAGAAATGATATAGAGAGGACTCGTCTGTGAAAGAGGGGGGTTGGAGAAAATAATTTCTAAGTTTCCTTGTAACTATAAATTTCTTATTCTTTTAGACTTCTATGAACTTTAACAGTCTCTTCCTGTTTAACCTTGGCTTTGTGGGAAGTAGTGTGCCTCTCCACCTAGACTATAAGCTGCTGGGGAATAGACACTACATTTCATTTTCCTTTTGTATCCTCAGAATATTGAGCACAAAGTTGGAGTTAACTATTGATTGAGGGGAAGGGTAAATGGATTGAGCAAAAAAGAGAAAAAACTCATGGACACAGACAACAGTGTGGGGATTGCAAGAGGTGGGCAGGAGGAGCTGGAGGAAAATATAAGGGAGATAAATGGTGATGGACAGAGACTTGACTTGGGAGTGGCAAACACCCAATAGGGTGAACAGATGATATGTTGCAGAATTGTGTACCTAAAACCATATAATTTTATTAACCAGTGTCATCCCAATAAATTCAATAAAAAGAAACAAACTATTCACTGGCTACTTGATGGTTTGTATACTGATATTGTCAGTGGGGTTACCTAGTATACAAATTACTACGACCTTTTCTTTACATATTCCACAATTTATAATAATTAAACAAGTAGAGCAAAATGTTCGGAAATGGTAAGCCTTAGTTTTAGGGTTGTGAGAGTTTATCATACTATTTCTGCATTAATTCAAAATAAAAAGCTTGAAAAGACAAATAATATCACTTTAAAAGTTGACAGCAATTAGAATTTCTAACAATAGGGGTTGGGTTAAATCAATATAGGGCAGTCATACAATGGCCATGATGTGAAGTCATGCTGAATAGCAATGCATAACCAATAACATGAAGAAATATTCAGGAAACGTTGCTTTAAAGGGAAAACCTTTTATCACTTTTATTGAACCAAAATCTCTACATCCCTCCACTTGAAACCATCCATGTGGTCCTTTCTGCTTCTTTACTCTCTCATTGTCAGATCAAAACAGCATAAAGAAATTTTATGTTTACCCTTTCTTCATGTTTATCTCCTGCAATCCCAGAATTCTTTTCTTCCAATAAGAAAGGGCCAACAATCACATGTCTTCACATTTTGTCCAGCTAACTTGCTTCCTTGTAGCTCTTCATTGGTTGCTTAATATTAAAACGATTTAAATACCACAGGGCATGAAAAGAGGCAAAGGGCAGAAGCAGAAATCTGGGCCAACCCCCAACAGACATTCAGCACCCAAGACCCTTCTGAACTGACATGTGTCTCTGTTGTGCTATCTCTTTTTCATAGTCAACCCCATGAAAATATTTGCTCAGACTAATAGAATTGAGTAATGGAAGCAACCTGAATCTGCTTCCTTTGAATCTATCTGATGCTTCTTTACCAACATTAAATAACAGCAAGCCTGTATTCTGATCTCTTTTTCTCTCCATTGGTCCTTCATTAAAGGCTGAGAGGAGTTGCCCAGAAATACTTCTAAAACAGGGGGCTTTGGGTAGCAGGTGGCAAGGAAGCTGGTACTGAAGGCAGGAAAAGCTGAGTTCCTTGACAGTCAGCAGCAGAACACTTGGAAAGCTGTTGTCTGCAACACAGGAGGCAGGCTTGCAGAAATCAAGTGCTTCCAGATCTCAAGCATTAACAGATGGGACAAAAGAGCCACCTTTGAGAGCAAAGGTGCATAATAACTTTTAATTTGGTAAAATGACTCAGGGTGAAGAACTCAGGAAGGTGTGCCCTCCACATTTATTGCAAGGAGCATCAGGGATAAAACAGAGAGAGAGAGCAAGAAGCAGAGTGAGAATGAGGGAGCTGGGGGGAGCAAGATAGACAAGAGAACAAGACAGCAAAAAAAATTAAGCTACTTTAAAATTATTCTTGAAACAGTCCCTGGGTGTTATTAATGGGATATGGAACTGACTAAAAGCATTTAGGTCAGAAATCCACTAGGTTTCTAAGGTAGCAGCCAAGGGGGTTGGCAACTTCTTGCATGATTAGGACTCTGTGACCCTTGTCCTGCCCCAGACCTAGGTCCCAACCTCCAGCCACTGAGAGCCCCACCTGAAGACAGTGAAGCAAAGTGAAGACCAACCTGGAGGAGGCAGCCTGTGGCCCCATCTGATGGACACCCAAGGCCTCTGGACCCAAGAGGCATTCCTGGGGGCTCTGGTGGTGCAGGGCATGGACCAAACAGACTCTGGTGGCAGGGACCCAAAGACACTTAGATGACATTGGGAATGTGGAGCTGTTTTCAGGGGCAGGGCTCTGTTGTCTGGCACAACTTCTGCCCACCCTGGGTGCTGCCTCCCTTCCAGTTGGGTAAGAAGCGGCCACTGCAGCTGGGGCAACACTCAAGGTGATGGCCTCACTGGGCCGTAGGTGTAACTCACACACTATAAAATTCACCTCTTTAGCTGTGTACAATTTGACACATCTTAGAATATTCACAGAGTTGTACAACCAATACCACAACTGATTTTGGACACTTTATTCACCCCAGAAGGAAACCTAGTAACCATTGGTAGTTACCGTTTCCTCCCCATTGTCTCTATGGATTTGCCTCTTTTGGAAAGGTTATATGCACAGAATCATACAATATGTGGTCTTCTGTGTCTGGCTCCATTCATGTAACAATGTTTTCAAGTTTCATCCATGTTGTAATGTTGCTTTTTAAGTATCATTCTTTTTATGGCTAAACAACATTTCATTTTATGGCTATACCACATCTTGTTTACCTAATCATAAGTCAATAGACCTTTGGGGACTTCCCAATTTTTTCCTATTGTGTATAATGTTGTTATGAAGGTTTATGTAGGAGTTTTTGTGTACATGTTCTCAGTTTTGTTGGGTGTATACATAGGAGTGAAATTGGTGAGTCATATGAAAACTGTGTTTAAATTTGAGTAATTTCCAGACTGTTTTCAAAAGTGGATGCACCAAGAGGCCTACTCCAAGACACATCATTATTAAAAAGCCGAAAGGGCCCTGGCTGGTGTAGCTCAGCAGACTGAGCGTGGGCTGCGAGTCAAAGGGTCGCAGTTCGATTCCCAGTCAGGGCACATGCCCAGATTGTGGGCCAGGTCCCCAGTGAGGGCCACGTGAGAAGCAACCACACATTGATGTTTCTCTCCCTCTCTGTCTCCCTCCCTTCCCCCCTCTCTAAAAATGAATAAATAAAATATTTAAAAAATAAAAAAGAAAAGCAGTTAGTTGATTGAAGCTTACCAGATGGGATAGGGGAGGGGGAAAATGGAAAAATGGGTGAAGAGGTGAGGGGATTAAGAAGTACAAATAGGTAGTTACAGAATAACCATGGGGATGCAAACTACAGTATATGAAATAGAGTAGCTCAAAACTTATACTGTGTGACCAACAGAAATGAACAGTGGTGGGGGGACTGCCTGAGGGAGTGGGAGATGCTGGGTGGAGGGGGACACCCAGGGAAATCAGGACAACTCTAACAGCATAATCAATAAAATATAATTTTAAAAAAATTTAAAAATTAACTAAAATTTTTTTAAAAAATAAAAAAGTAGATGCACTATTTTGCATCCCACCAACAGAATGAAGATTTCAATATCTACAGTCTCCTGCGACAGTTGTTAACTGACCATCCTTTCATTGTAACCATCCCAGTAGTTATGAAATGTTATCTCACTGTGGCTTTGATTTGCATTTGCCTAATTTTTGCATTTGCTGAACAGCAAGTGGGGCCCTGCTGCCCGCTGCCACCCTCTAGGCAAAATTCTGGAGGCAATGTTTTGGTGATAAAGGAAAGGAGTCTTTATGCAAAAGCTGCACATTCTTGGAATAACAGCTTTCCATCTGCATTAGTCACTTAAGCCTATAAATTAAGGCTAAAATCTTTAACTCTTTAGTTACAGTTGTAATCACTTAAGTCAGCAGCCCCTAACCTTTTTGGCACCAGAGGCCAGTTTCCTGGAAGACTGGTGGGGGAAGGGTGCAGGCAGGTCAGGAGTCAGACTGTTTTTCTCTTTCTGGTTCCTAATAGGCCAAGGACCACTACCTGTCTGGGGTTCTCAGTTGGGGACCCCTGACTTAAGCCTATCAATTAAGGCCAAACTCTTTAACACCTGAGTTCTCCTATTATTCCCCCTGTTTTTAATTATCTGTATAGGATTAGTTTGCAAACTAAAACAACATAAGATACAAAAGCTATACAATTTTGGAAGAATGGCAGGCTTCTTCCTCAGAGTTCATCATCTGCTCTAGAACACTCAAAGAGAACAACACTGCCTCCCTCTGCCAGGCCAGACTGGAGTTTCTTCTCCCATCCAGTATCCATCCAAAATGC
>PVKM010046495.1:0-11691 GCA_004027735.1 Carollia perspicillata
AGAGTGAGTTGCAGGCATGGCACCCTTCACCCCTAAGTGTTTCAATGTCTGTTTCCCACACAGAGACACTCTCTCAGAGAACCGCAGTACAATGATGGTCATTGGGACGTTAGCATTAATACCACACTATCATCTAATCAAAGACCGTATTTAGAGCTCCCCATTTGTCCTGACAATGTCCTCTGTCACCCAGGGAATTCCGGGACCACGCCGTTGCACTCCATGACACATCTCCCTCCGCCTCTTTAAATCTGGAATCAGTTCCTCAGTCTCTGGGTTGCAGGCGGGATGTTTCTGAAGCAGCCAGATGTAGGAGCCACGCGGAAGCTCTGTGAGATGTCCCTCAATCTGAGTGCATCTCATGCATCTTCGCGCTCTGATTCAGCTTGTGCATTTGGGCAAGAATTCTATTTAGAGGGTGCTGCGCTCTTGCCGGCGCGTCGTGTCGGGAGGCACGAGGTGTCGATTTGTCCCATTACTGGTGAGGTTGAACTTGATCGCCTGTTTCTGGTGCGCCTGCCGGGTTTCCCCACCGAACACTGACTATTTTGCCTCTGTAAAGAGGAAGTACATGGTGAGGAGAAGCTTTGAGATGAGGTGAATATCGGGTTATTCCTTGGACTTTGACTGATGAGCTTTAGCATTGGGTAATGATTTTTGCCCAAATCAATTATGATGCTGCTGTTTCTCCATGCAGGTTTTGTAGCTCCAGTCTTCCTTTTACATGTATTAGTTGGCTTTTTACTGTAAAGAAGAGAATTCCTCATTTATTCATCCATTCGTTCACTAGGTCAGCACGGGCACCTGGACTCTTACTTTACTCAATGGGCAATAACACTTTGCACTCACTATTTACTCTGATGGTCTGGATTTGGCCAAAGGGGGCCCTGCAAGCTGGTTCCTGTGCTCTTTGGATGCATCCTCGTCTTTCTTTAAATACTTCCTCTCTGTGTTGTGCGGGCAGCTGTTTCAGAGCCCTCTGCACTTCCCACGCTCCAGACCTGGAACCAGCCATTCTCCCAGGAGCCCGGTTCCTTCTCGTGGGGAATGAGTGGTATGTAGAAGTCATGAGCCGGGCTCCAGGGTGCTCACTGCTCCTGGGCTGCCACTGCACGCAGGCTCTTTGAGCCCACCCAGTGGGTGCTCCAGTTTCTCCATCTGTTCAATGGGATCCTGTCGTCCCTACCTCCTGGACTATATGATGATTAGATGAGCTGGGACCTGAAATACTCCTAGAACAGTGCCTGGCACATGGATGATGCTATACAAGTATGTGTTCGATAAATGAGAAATACAAGTAGTGTGGTAGATAGTGATGAGTGTTCTGGAGAATGAGAGACTGAGGGAAAGTTCTGATATTATGTAGGACAACCAAGGAAGGTCTCACTCAGAAGACTGAGGAGGTGGAGGGTGATATCTAAGGGAAGCAGGCAGAAGGAACAGCCAATGCAAAGGCCCTGAGGTGGGAACATACCTGGCCTGAAAGTAGATGGTCGCTTCCCAGGCTCTAGGGATACCAAATTTCAAAGTAGAGGCACCATTTTTTTTAAAGAATGGTGTAATGTGGAGGGTGCTTGAAACCAGGCCTGGGAACCTCCAGGGACATCGTGATGATGGGCCCAGTGCTCACGCTGGGCTCAGTCTCAGGCTAAGTCTTTGCTGTGGGTTATGGCATGCAGTCCCTATAACACCCTTACAGGGCAGGCACTCTCATTGCACCATTCACAGATGAAAAGCCAGAGGCTGATGCTGAAGGATTACCTTGGCCAGAATGCAGCTAGCAGGTGACCCTCTCTGAGGAGCAAGTGTCTTTTAAAGAATTGGAAAGCCAGTCTTCCTGCCGCCAAAGACTTTGCCAGAAGTGGTGAACAGGCATGATCCACTTCCCGTGAGACCACTGGCGATGCAGGCCTCAGTTTCCCCATTTGTCAAAATAGCAGCCCTTGTTTCCCCAGGTAGTGCTGGTTCCACTCAAGCAGACTGGAAAGGTAAGTTGTGCCCAGTGGGGCATCTCCCTCGGAGAGGCGGAGAGGGGCTTCTCCGACTGGCTTCCTGGCAGCTGCCCCTCCCCCCCGGCGTCCCCCTTCCTCTTTTTCACCCCATCATCCCCAGGGGCAGCCAGCCAGCAAAAAGAGTCCCTGGGCAGCAATGATGAAGATGGATGTGGGATTGATTCAGCCCCCCTTCCCTCTGCCCTTCTGGTAGAAAATTAAAAGACCATTTGTTAAGGGGCGAAAGTCCTCAGGTGCATCCTGAGGCCAGACAATTTGTCTCTGTGAAAAGGATGCTATTATGAGAGAGGCTGGATGCAGGCGGAGGGCGGGCCGGAGGGGCGGCCGGGGAGGGGGGAAGCCCAGACAATGGGGGGAAAATAATAAATACATCGGAGCGTGCCAGCCGCGGGGCTCCTGGCTGGAGAGGCAGGGGGGGGGGACGGCGAGGGGGCGGCTTGGGGCTGGGCGAGCTCATGTGCTGGGGCCTCCAAAGCCAATTCCTTTTTCATGACCCTTGTCCAGGACCAGAAGGGTGTCACCCGGGAGCTCTGCTGCCCTCCATTAAGGAGAGTTTGTAAATGACCCTCTTTAAAGGAGGGAGTTTCTCTTTATAGACCTCGGTGCAGAGAAGAGAAGGAGGAGGGGGGCCCTGAGTGAGACCCCTCTGCCCTCTTGGGGGTCATTAAGTGATTAGAAAGAAGGGGCCAGTTCTCCAGCCGCCATTCAGATGAGGGGATGCATTTATCACAAGCGCTATTATTTATTGTTTTTTAAAAGGTTGCATTAGGCTCCCCGCTGCGGTCTCCTGGCTTTCTTTGTGTGGTCGACGTCTTTCTGGGCCTGCCTCTTCCAGGATCCCGAAAGTAAGGGGCCCGTTCCCCTAGCGTCTGCTCTGGACCTGGTCCCCACCCTCTGGGCCTTGCTGTCTACCCCAGATGTGCCTGTCCCACCTTGGTCTCTGAGGACCCACTGTACCCCTGGAGGTAGGCATCACAGGGAGGGTCCTGCCACACCAGTCTGGCCCCGGCACCGTCTCTGGTGACAGATTATCTGTCAACTTCATTTTCTTCACTAGGATTTGAGTTTCTTGTAGGCAGTGACCACAGCTGGTTCATGGCTGTGTCCCCCATGTCCCTCATAGTGCCTGGCACAGAGTGGGCACCCAAGGAAAGCGAATTTGCATGCACCCCTTGTCTGCTTCTCCTGGGGATTGGAAAACCTTTGCCCCATTGGACAGATAGGAAAACTGAGGCTCCGAGATGTGGCAGAGATCATTGAGGGGCAGAGTTGGGACCTGAAGCTGGGTCGTGATACTCACAAGAGAGAAAAAGGCATTTGAAGGAAAGAAGGTCTGTCCAACCCTTGGGTTCTAGAAAGTTCTTTGCTTTTGGGAAAGGGAATTTGTAGCCAACCAGAGGAACAAACTTCTTCATTTTCTCTCCCATGGGGATGAAACAAAATGGCCTTGAAAACATACAGACCTGAATATCTCCCTTTTCTGCCGAAACTCCAGTTCCCTACGGGGCCCAGAGGACTGGCCATCTGCCCACTGGTGGCCCTGTGGGTCCTACCTGTCACTCTCCCTCTCTCTGATCCGCCAAGAGGCCGGCTCTCCCTAGCTCCCAGGCCTTTGCTCGGGCTGATCTACTTGCCTGTAAAGTTCTTTTCTTTCTTGGTCCAGCCCGTGTTCCCCAGCTTTGCCTGCACCTTGAAATCCCTGGGCCAGTTCCTAAAGCTCGCCAACTCTCGAGGCCCACTGCAGACCCACTGGAGCAGATCCTCTCGGGGTGACCCCCGGGGGGATATTTAAGAATCTCCCCAGGAGGCCCTGGGAGGGCTGAGAAGGGCTGGGCTAGTCAGTTCTACGCCCAAGGGCCACCTCCTCCCCGGGGGACAGGGGCAGGTCACCTTGTATCAGCCTGTGCAGCCTCCTCTCCGCATCTCTTTGTGATCACACACTCATTCATCTGATGTACAGGAGCCTCTGACGCTCGCCTCTGATAGGGTGGGGACCTGTCCATGGGGTTCACAGTGGCGCTCACGGCAGTTTTGCTGAATGAGGGAGTAACTTTGAGAGGGTGGGTGGCTTGGAACCAAGGCCTTGGGACAGAATCTAAGACGGGCTTTTATATGCTTCACTCATGTGCTCTTGGCGGCTCAGGGGTGGGGGTGGGGTGAGGCGGTGAGATGCCCAAAGCCCGCCTGGCTTCCAAGTCCTTCCCCATGCCCCTTCTGACCCTCTGCCCCCCTCTACCCTCTTCTCAGGGCATCCCTGCCTCCCATGCCTCTGGCCTGTCCCTGTCACCTTTCACCCCTCAGGCTTTTGCCCCAGTCCCTCCCCAGAGTTCCTTCTCCAGTTCTCTCTGCCAGGGCGTCGGGCTGGCGGCCACCCCACAGTGCCCAGTAAAGAACCTTGCACATAGTAGGGGTAAATAAACAGAAGTTGGATCCGAGTCTTGGGGGAAACATGGGTGGGAGGGTGCAGTTCGAAAAATCATATTTAATAGTACCCTGTAATTTTATATTTGCAAAGCAAAGGAGAAAAACCTGAGCAGCATAACAGAAAAGTTAAAATCACTGGCATAGGAGCTGGGCTGCATGCACTCAATTCCCAGCGATACCACTTATGTGCTGTGTTACTACAGGCCAGTTACTTAACCTCTCTGTGCCTCAGCTTTCTCATGGTAAAACTGAGTTCCCCACCCTATTGGTTGTTATTGCTATGTAATATGACAGATAGTATATCTAATATTTAATAATAGTATATGCATTGTATATCATACATTGTAATGATCATATTATCATCATTGAGTGAATTAATGTGTGTACCACCTGGGTTCAGTGCCCAGTACACACGAGTGCTCAGTGAATATTATCTCTATTTTTCATTATTTGTCAGATGAACTAAGGCTCAGTGACATCTTCTGAGCTGTCTGGGAGGACTCCTATCTTTTGTGACTCGGTGATTCTCACTCTTGGGGCGGGGCACCCTAAAGTACAGGGAGTGGGGATGGGGGTCAGATCCCGATTTCTCTCTGTGAAGAGTTCTGTTTTATCCAAAGGGCTCTGGATGAGAAAGTGCTTCATTACAGCCCCTCTGTGAGGACCCAGGCTCCCCACCCCCCAACCTTGGCTCCTCGTCCAGCTTCCCAGCCAGCTCTGGGGGTGGGTCAAGGGTGCTCCAGGGCCAGATCAAGCTGCCACCTGTCCTCAGGGAAAATGAGAAAAATCAGGAGGAAGCGGCCCTTGCTGTCAAGGTGTCCTGTTTGGCTCCTCTGTGAGCTCAGCCACAGCGCACCCCTTAGCACTCCATCTGCGGGTGCCCCTCAGCCTCAGCCGCAGCACAGCATCTTTGTTTGCTGGGGGTGGGGGAGTCCAGTGCAGGGTGAACCATGTAGCAGCATCCCTGGCCTCTGCCCCACTACAGGTGCCACCGTCATCCATCCCCCAGCTGTGACAACCCCAAATACCTCCCTGTCAAGTGTTCCCTGCGGGTCAAAACATCCTGCAATTTGAGAACCCCCTCTTGATACATGTCTAGCGTGGTGAGTCTCAATCCTGGCTACTCACAAGAATCATGCCAAAAGGGTAACATTTGAACCTGTGAGGGCCAAGCCCCATGCTGGACTGGCTGAGGCTGGATGGGCTGAGTCAGCATCTCTGGGGAGCATCCCTGGGCATCCGGGGGGGGGTCTGTAGTTCCCAGGTGACTCTGATGCCCGGTCGAGGCTGAGAGCCACTGCACAAACCCGACGAGATGCCCTTCTACCCAGGTTATTTCCTGATCCACAGAGAAGGGAGCCGAGGCTCAGGCAGCCCAGCTGTTTCGATGGAAACCTCCCGCCAAGTGACGGGCACAGCACAAAGCAGGTATGGCTGACACACCTTAGTCAAGCCAAACAACAAACCTGAAGGAACAGCTCATGGCCTCCAAACAGACACGTGCGGAAACGCAAACAGAACAGCAGCCTCTGCTTCGCAAACGGCGCCAGCCTTCACTTCACAAGGATGACGGGGACCCCAAGGGGTGCTTTCTGTCCCCTGGCGATGTCTCCATTTCCTCCAACCCATTTCATGCTCGGGAATAGCATCTGTGTCCTGCTTTCTCCCCTGGGGTGAGCGCAGAGTGCCAATGGTCTGGAGGTGTTGCCAGCCCACACATCTGCCACGTTGATGGCTTGGGGACGGTCGCAATCCCCTGCCTCTTCAGGTCCTGTCATCAGCTGGACAGATACCTCCAGCTGATGACGGGGACCTCTGTTCTACCCTCCCCCGCACCTCCCGTGGGGTGTCAGGCAGGGCTTCTTAGTGGAGTCGGTGCTTTCTCTCTCAAGTCGAATGTTGCTTCACCACGGGCATTTTTATTTTCCCCAGGCACAGAAGTTCTGTCCCATTAACCTACATCAGTTAATAAGGTTATTTTTTGCCTCTTTAAATAGTTCCTCGTTACTCATCTCTTCTGAAAGTCTTCGTGGGTCATGGTAGGTCAAGAGCCTGTTTTTGTAAATAAAGTTTTATTGGCACACAGCTGTGCCCATTTGTTTACCTACTGTGTGCGACTGCCAGAGGGATCTTCGTAAATGATCAGCAAACCCAGCCCTCCACATCCCGCCTTCTTCCCACGGCTCTCAAGGCCCCTCCTTGGACTCACTCGGCTTTCCCGCCTTACCTCCTACCACGCCCCGCTTGCTCGCTATGTGGCAGCCACATGGCCCTGGGGCTGCCACTCAAACCCACAAGCTCATTCCCACCCCCGGGCCTTTGCACTTGCCATTGATGCTATCTGGTCTTCCTCCTCCGCATGACTTGCACCTTCATTTCATTTGGGTTTCTACTCCAATGCTGCCTGCCTCTCTAAAAACACGTTTCCTGATCACCTTCCAAACCACGACATGATTGAGTTATTTTCATGGCCTCTCTCCCCCCAGCTGGACTGTGGGCTCCACGAGGCAGGGACTGTGTCAATCTAGAAAGACCATCCCTAAATCCTGAAATGGAGCACAGGTTCTGTACGTGCTGCGGAAACACTATGGGAATGAAGGAATGAATGTTTATCTTGCAAGTGTTGCCAGGAAGATGTAAATGATGTACATAAAATAGCGCCTGGCCGGGCACATAGTAGGAGTGCGCTGCAAGGTAACTAGTAATAGTTGTGGAGAGAGTGAAGGTGGTCCACTCAGCCCTGCTGCTGTGTCTCCTTGGGTGGCCCCTCCCCATCTCTCCTTGGCCCTAGGCCTATGGGGCTATAGGATTTTGGGGTTCTTTCTGCTTCTCCCCTCTCTGCATCTCTGCTTCCCTGAGGCCCTGCATGGAGGGTCTCCCATCTCCCTTGCCCCTGTCTCCCCATCAGGTGTTTCACTCATCCCGGGTCCTAATTGAGATGGAAAGTTCCGGGGACAGGGCCCGCAGCCAGCTCTGCCAGCCTCCCCTGCCAGGAGCAGGAGGAAGAAAACAAAACCCCATCAACGTGGCAAGCAAACCCCCCTCTATCCAGCGGGAAAGGAGCCTCCTGTCTGGCCCACTTGGTCCGCCCCACGGTGGCGGGAGCCCAGACTGGCCGAAGGCACCGGTCCCAGGCTCCTCTCTGCTCCCAGCCAAGAAGCACCTGATGTCCCTTCGCTGCCCCCCTACCCCCTGCTGCGCCAAGGGAAGGGGGCAGTTTCCTGCTAAATGGACACCAGGTGGTTCCTAAGGCAATTGGAAGCCCCTGTGCCGGCGGTGGGCATTGGTGTGTGGGAGGGCCGGCTTCCTGGTCTCTCTTCCCTGGCTTTATTTGTTTGCTTTGGATTAGAAAGGCTTGTGCGACACCGAGCCCTGGTTTCCAGTGCGATTCCACTGCGCCGAGGCTGGGAGGGACCTGACATTGGCAGCCTCCATCCTTGTGGACTCGAGGCAGCCCCTACACCCCAGAAACTCATCGGTAAAATGGGGACTAACTTCTTCCTTGCGCTATTGTTGTGAATACATTTTATAAAGGTTACTTCTCACTCACATGTATGAGTCACTTAAGCAACAGAGACCTGGGGGGCGGGACGTTCTGGGGGAGGGGAATGGCAGGTGCACATACACATGTGTATCCAGACTGCCTACTGTGTGTTTGAGGGCTGGGAGATGCGGCCCAGAGCCGTGCATTTTACAGGCAGCTCGATCCCGAACGTGCATCTAGGGAAAGCGAAACATTAAAGAGGATGGAAACTTTCTTAGGAAACAAGGGCACTTGCCTTGATGGCTCACTTAGGAGGGGTGCTGGCCTGGGAGCAGGACCCACAGAGAACGTGGCACCCATGTCCTGCCCGTGCAGTCCACTTGGGGGAATCAGGGCTGACCAGACATAGAAAGGGAAGACCCAACCAGCTCCATGAGTCGTCAACCCCACGAGTGTTAGAGACACGCTTGAACCCGCGCTCCAGTCCCAGCCCTGTTACTTGGCAGCTGTTCAACCCCCAGCAAGTTACCAAACCTCTCTGAGCTTTCTTTTCTCACCTGTGAACTGGGGGCTGTGAGGCTGTTGTGAAGACTCACTCACATGTGGCACTTGGAGGAGCTTACCACAGGGCCCTGCACCCCGTGAGCTCTCAGCGAGCTCCGGCATCACTGCCATCCACAGTAACAGAACCCTACCCATCTCCTTTACCCGCCTCTGCAGAGGGTTTCCAAATTGCAAGCTCACTCTCGCATGTAGAACACAAACAAGCTCACGCTATATTCCCCAGAATCCTCCAGCCGGAACAAGGAGGGAGCCTGGTGCCACCTGGTTGAGGTGGCCTTGAACCAGGCCAGAAGATGGGTAGGGTTTGGATGAATAGGGAGCAGAGAGCAGGTGAGGGGGACCAGGTGGACGTAGTGCTGGGAAAGTCACTGTGTATGCGGGGGGGGGGGGGGGGGAGTGGTACATAGGTCCAGTGGAGTGGAGGGTCGTTGCCAGGGGAAACCAAAAATGAAGGTGGCCCTAATTCTCTGAGCTGGATTGTGTCTTTCTCATGGTGTCCTTCCCAGACAACCCCTCGGCTGTCAGCATCTGCTTTAGTATATTTGAACCTCCTGGTAGCTCGCTTGCTCTTCAGCACCCTTCCCACCTCCCTCCCTCCCTTCCCGCTGCCTTCCTCCCTTCCTTCCTTCCGTATGACCATCCTTCTGTCCATCCATTCTCTTTTTTCTTTATTAATCATGTATCCAAATACCTACCCATCCATTTTTCAATCCACCCTCCTTCCTTCCTTTCTCCTTCCCTTCCTTTCTTCCTCTTCCATCCATAGATCCTCTGCCAGTCCTTTCGTAAACTCCCCTTCTTCCCTTTCCTGAATCTCTCACCCTTCCCATCCACCCACCCACCCACCCAATCAAGTCATTTCAGTCTGCCGTTCGTTGATTTATTCCTTTAACAAACATGCAACTATCTACACGCCAGGCTCTGTGCTAGGAGCAGAGGGAGAGTCACAGATGAGTTCAACACGGCACATAGTAGGTGCTCAATAAACATCTGTGGCTTTTGTATGAGATTTCATGTGGGAGTTCCAAAGCCCCTGTTGAACATCCGCGACAACCACACGAAGGTTTCCTGAGGCATTCTCGTGGACAGCAGCACGATTCCCCTGCAAGATGCTTGGATGGAGGAGTGGGGAGATGGTAGATGTGAGAAAGAGAACAGAAATAAATCAGCGTTAGATTCCTCTCCTTGTGCCCTGTTGTCTCATCGCTTCCCTTCTCTCCCTCATATCCCTGGGGCCCCAACAAGCTCCCAGCTCTCAATTCTTCCTGAGTATCCTGGTGGGGCCTTAACCAGTCAGTGACCCGACCAGTCCCCCAAACATGAGCCGGTTAAAGGCAATGTGCTGGGCTCCCGACTTCAGTGGCTGTGAGACCATCTGGTTTGATGGGTAGAGAAGGACAGGAAACCAAGACAGAAGCCGACAGGAAGTGAGGGCCCGGCTGAACACAAACCCTTGTTCTTTCTTGGCTGAATATTCAGATCTCACGCATCTGTCTGGGAAAACCATGGCTGCTTCCCAGCCTCTGCAGTGGGCTGGGCTTCCTCGACCCAAGACCCAGAGGGACTGACTGACCAGAGCCAGGGCCGGAACGTCCCCGGAACCACAAGACCCGCGGCATGGGATGTGAACCCTGGGACTTCAGGGAGGCTGTTCCTTGCCGTGTGTATGCGGGTCCTCCTGGTGAGAGAGCTCCTCCCTCTCCCATCGCCTTTCACTCCTTTCGGTTCCGTCCGGGGGAAAGTCTCAGCTTGGTCCTGTTGAAACACCTGATCTTCAACACCATCGAACTAATCTCCATTTTAACGAGAGAGAGAGAGTGCCGGCCGGTCTCTCAGCAGACAGCCGGGACTAGCTGGAATGGAATAATCAAGTTTTCTTTCTGTGGTAGTTATTTTTCTGCTTACCTTACATGATTGAAGCAGTGTCCCTTTTCAAGGCAGGATGAAAAGTTTTCTTCTAAAATAAATTTAGGTAAACACAGAATTGATTTAAATAAACACATCAAGTAAATTAGGTTAGGAAAGCTACTCATGTCTGGCAAGAATCATGCGTGGGGCTTTCGGAAAGGACTCCAGTTCAGGAGACTCTCATGGTCTCCAGCCCCCAACATGTAAACAGTAAGAGCTAACTTATATACACCCACTACGTGCTGGGCACATTTAGATATCTAAAACGGAGGCCCTCCCAACAATTCTATGGGGCACGTAAAATCATTAGCCCATTTAGCAGATGAGGAAACTGAGGCTTTGGAGCAAGGTGCAGCAACTTGTCCCAAACTTTACAGCTAGCACATGGCCAGGGCAGGACTTGAACCCATGGCATTTGGCTCTTCGGCCCTACATGCAACCCTTAGACTGTAATCCCAGAAGAGGAAAGAGTGACACCCAGAGGTAATGTGTGTTCGACGTGATCCCTGCCCCATGGCCACACTTGGACTATTCCTTGAACTGGTTTGATCCAGAATCTTAGGACCCCAGGAAGTGCAAGCGCCCAGGATGCTGTGAAAACCAGGCCCGAGCTGGGTGCAGCGAGAATCCACTTCCTCCCCTCGTGGGGCTTTGGCATCTGCTGACCAGCTCTCCTGGCCCTCCCACGCTGCCCTTTTGCAAGCTCTCTCTGGGACCCCTGGGCCCTGCAAACCCTGCCTCTGGGCCAGCCCGCCCTTGCTAAGGCCTCCGGGGAGCGGGGTGCCCTGCACGGAGGCCAGGCCTGCAGTGATGCCCCGCCGCTCGCCTGCACTTCAGCCCTGCCTCTTTGTCTCTCTACCCTTGGGACAAACGTCTCATTCCCCAGGGTGTCAAGGGGAAAATTAATCACCCGGGGGAGATCAGTCAGCCTGCTGACTTGGCAGGGGAGACAAAGAGAAATAGGGAGTCTCACGGATTGGCTGGGTCCCCCATTAAGGGGTGGAAAAATGCTTGCTTTGCGATTACAGATGGGCGCAGGCGAGTCCCGTCCCCGTCACCTCGGGAAACCGCTGCTCACGCGGTTCTGGAGAAGGTGGCTGTCTCCTCTCCTGGGCACTGTCCTCCCCCAGGTCAAACCGCAGCCTCTCCACCACCTTCAGGGCTGAAGCCTGCTTTCCCCGTCCAGCCTGGCGTCCCACCTTCCGGGCCTGATCCTGTCCCTCAGAAGTCGAGCTCCAGTCACTTTGGTGACACCCCACTGGCATCCATAAAAGCGACCCTTGAACCTTTGTGGGAGAG
>PVKM010046496.1:0-11689 GCA_004027735.1 Carollia perspicillata
TGTAAGTTCTTTGTATATTTTGGAGATTAAACCCTTGTCTGAGGTATCATTGGCAAATATGTTTTCCCATACAGTTGGTTGTCTTTTTATTTTAATACCGTTTTCTTTAGCCGTGCAGAAGCTTTTTATTTTGATGAGATCCCATTTGTTTATTCTTTCCTTTATGTCCTTGGCTCTAGGGGACATATCAGTAAAAATGTTGCTGTATGGAATATCTGAGATTTTCCTGCCTATGTTCTCCTCTAGGACTTTAATGGTGTCAAGGGTTATATTTAAGTCTTTTACACACCTGGAATTTATTTTTTTGTATGGTGTAAGTTAGTGCTCTAGTTTATTTTTTTTCTTTTCTTTTTTTTTTTTTTTTTGCATGTAGCTGTCCAGTTCTCCCAACTCCATTTATTGAAGAGACTATTTTTACTCCATTTTATGGTGTTGCCCCCTTTGTCAAATATTAACTCACCATAGAGACTTAGGTTAATTTTTGGGCTCTCAGTTCTGTTCCACTGGTCCATGTGCCTGTTTTTATGCCAGTACCAGGCTGTTTTGATTACAGTGCCCTTGTAATGCAGCTTGGTACCAGGTATTTTGATCCCTCCTACTTTGCTCTTCTTTGTCAAAATTGCAGCAGTTACTCGGGGTCATTTATGGTTCCATATAAATTTCTGAAGTGTTTGTTCTATGTCTGTGAAATATGCCATTGGCACTTTAATAGGCATTGCATTGAATCTGTAAATTGCTTTTGGTAGTATGGACATTTTGATAATGTTAATTCTTCTGATCCATGAACACGGTATATGTTCCCATTTGTTTGTGTCTTCCTTGATTTCTTTATTCAGTGTTGTGTAGCTTTCTGAATATAGGTCTTTTCCCTCCTTGGTTAGCTTTATTCCTAGGTACTTTATTTTTATTGTTGCTATATCCAATGGGATTTTTTTAATTAATTTCTCTTTCTGCTGTTGTTTCATCGTTGGTGTACAAAAAATGCCTTTGATTTCTGGATATTGACTTTGTATCCCACTGTTTTGCCAATTCATTTATTAGGTCACACAGTTTTTTGTGGAGTCAATAGGATTTTCTATGTACACTATCATATCATCTGCAAACAAAGACAATTTTGGTTCCTCCTCTCCTATTTGGATGCCTTTTATTTCCTTTTCTTGTCTGATCACTGTGGCTAAAACTTCCAATACAGTATTGAACAGAAGTGGTGAAAGTGGACAACCTTGTCTTGTTCCTCATGTTAGTGGAAAAGATTTTAGTTTTTGCCCATTGAGTATGATGTAGGCTGTAGGTTTCTCATATATGGCCTTTATTATGTTGAGGAATGCTCCCTCTATTCCCACTTTCCCCAGTGTTTTTATTATAAATGGGCACTGTACCTTATCAAATGCTTTTTCCGCATCTATTGATATGATCATGTGATTTTCGTCTTCGCTATTATGTGATGTATTACATTTACTAATTTGTGAATATTGAACCATCCTTGCATCCCTGGGATGAATCCCACTTGGTCATGGTGTATGATCTTTTTAATGTATTGTTGGATGTGGTTTGCCAATACTTTGTTGAGGGTTTTGGCTTCTAGGTTCATCAGCAATATTGGCTTGAAGTTTTATTTCTTTCTTGCATCTTTAACTGGTTTCGGGATTAGGGTGATGCTGGCTTCATGAAAAGATTTTGGATTTTTTGTAATCATCTGTGAATGATAGGGGTTAGTTGTACCTTAAACGCTTTGTAGAATTCTCTTGTGAAACATCTGGTTGAGGGCTTGTGTGTCGGGAGTTTTTTGATTACTGCTTCAATTTCATCTGCTGTTATTGGTCTATACAGGCTTTCTGCTTCCTCTTCATTGAGTTTAGGAAGATTATATTTTTCTAGAAATTTGTCCATTTCACCCAGGTTTTCAAATTCCTTGCCATGCAGTTCTTTGTAGTAATTTCTTACAATCCTTTGTATTTCTGTAATATCAGTTGTAATTCTCTTTCATTTCTGATTGTTTATTTGGGTCCTCTTTTTAAAAAATATATTTTATTGATTTTGCTATGACAGTTGTCCCATTTCCCCCCCCTTCATTCCTCTCCACCCTGCATACCACCTCCCACCCACATTCCCCCCTTTAGTTCATGTCCATTTGTCGTAAGTTTTTTAGCTTCTACCTTTCCCATTCTATTCTTTATCTCCACCATCTATTTTCTATCTACCGTCTATGCTATTTATTCTCTGTAAATTTTCCCCTTCTCTCCTCCTCTTACTCCCCTGTTGCTAACACTCCATGTGATCTCCATTTCTGTGGCTCTGTTTCTGTTCTAGTTGTTTGCTTAATTTGCTTTTGTTTCAGGTGTGGTGGTTAATAACTATGAGTTTGCTGTCATTTTACTGTTCATATTTTTTCTCTTCTTTTTCTTAGAGAAGTCCCTTTAAGATTTCATATAATAAGGGCTTGGTGATGATGAACTCCTTTAACTTGACCTTATCTGAGAAGCACTTTATCTGCCCTTCCATTCTAAATGGAAGCTTTGCTGGATAGAGCAATCTTGGATGTAGGTCCTTACCTTTCATGACTTTGAATACTTCTTTCTATCCCCTTCTTGCCTATACAGTCTCTTTTGGAAAATCAGCTGACAGTCTGATGGGAACTCCTTTGTATGTGAATGTCCCCTTATCCCTTGCTGCTTCTATAATTCTTTCCTTCATTTTAGTCTTGGGTAATGTAATTATGATGTGCCTTGGTGTGTTCCTCCTTGGATCCAACTTCCTTGGAACTCTCTGAGCTTCCTGGACTTCCTGGAAGTCTAATTCCTTTGCCAGTTTGGGAAAGTTCTCCTTTATTAATTTTTCAAATAACTTGTCCACTTGTTGCTCTTCCTCTTCCCCTTCTGGTACCCCTGTAATTGAGATGTTAGAACGTTTAAAGATATCCTATAGGTTCCTAAGCCTCTCCTTGTTTTTTCGAATTCTTATTTCTTCAGTCTTTTCTGATTGGTTGTTTTTTTCTTTTTTCTAGTCCATTTCATTGTCTTGAGTGCCAGTTTTCTTCCCATCACTATTGGCTCCCGGTGCATTTTCCTTCACTTCACTTATTGTAGCCTTCATTTGTTCATATAATTTGCAACCACAATCAACCAATTCTGTGAGAATCCTGATCACCAGTTCTTTGAACTGTGTATCTAATAGGTTGGCTATCTCTTGGTTGCTCAGATGCATTGGCTCTGGGGTTTTGATCTATTCTTTTGTTTGAGCCATTTTTTTTGTTTGGCCATGCCTGTTATGTTTGAGGGGTAGAGCCTTAGGTGTTCACTGGGGCAGGGCAACCCAGCAGCTGGATTGTGGATGCTGTACTTGGGGGCGGTGTCAGACAGGGAACAATGGCACTTGCTCCACTATCTTGCAGATTTCAGACCCTAGTGCAGCTTCCCACAAGCAAATTGGGCAATTCTGGTGCTGGTTTCCAGTTGGGTGGGTCTGGGACCTTGTGGGTCTCTCCAACGAACTGTCCTGTGAGGCTGGGAGTCTCTCCCAGCACCTCAACCCCCATAAGTGTTTCCAATGAGTGGTTTTATGCTTTATTTCCTGGTGCTGGGGCCTTGGTTCACGTGGTGTGTCTTGCTGCCCGTTTCCTCCTGGTTTATCTGTGAGCAAATGTGTCTGTGGTCAGCCAGTGGCACTGCGCACCTCACTGTGTCTGCTCGTTGCCACCCTGTGCCTGGAGTCAGCTGACCACTGCCTGTGGGCCCGGATCTGCCGGCCACAGGCTGTGTGTCCAGGGTCTCACAGCCGACGCATACATTCCACGGTCTACTAGGCACCGCTTTTTCCTGCCACGACCTCTCTCTGCCAGCCACCAACTCCGCCCCTCTTACCGGTCTGTACGAATGGTTGTAGGACTTCCATAAAGTTCAATTCTCTGTCAGTTCTCGGTGCTTTTTGTTTATAAACTTTTGTTGTCCTTAATTTTAGTTGTGCGTGGAGGCACAGTATGTCTACCTATGCCTCCATATTGGCCGGAAGTTCCTCTCTCTTTTTTTCTTGATGAGCCTGCTTAAAGACTTTTCAATTTTGTTTATCTTTTCAAAGAACCAGCTTCTGGATTCATTGATCCTGAGAATTGTGCTTTTAGTCTTCGTGTCATTTAATTCTGCTCTGATCTTGGTTATTTCTTTCCTTCCACTTGCTCTGAGCTGTCTTTGTTGTTGTTGCTTGAGTTTTTCTAGGTGTAGGGTTAGGTTGTTTGAAATGTTTCTATCTTTTTTAGGTAGGCTTGTATAGCTATGAACTTCTCTCTTAGGACTGCCTTTTCTGGATCCCATAAGTTTTGGGTTGTTGTGAGTTCATTTTCATTTGTTTCCAGAAACTTTTTCATTTCTTCACTAACATGATATTCAATCTCCATGATTTTGAGGTTTTTTTTTTTGGTTTTTTCCCTTGGGGTTGGCTTCTAGATTTGGTCTCTTGTGGTCAGAGAAAATGCTTGGTATGATTTCAATTTTCTTGAATTTCTTGAGGCTTGTTTTGTGTCCTATCATGTGGTCTATCTTATAAAATATTCCAGATGGGGATGGAAGATGGTGACGGAGTAGCAGGGAGTGGATTTAACTTCCCCCTACATACAGGAGGAAAAACTGGCTAATCCACAGAGGAACAGAGAAGACAGAAAACAGTACCACAGCGTATTTGAAAATAAGAGTCCACAAAATTGTAGCAAACACTAAAAAACCAGAAACCAGACTGTAAGAAGGATATTTCAGGACAGTAGGGTCCCGGAAACCAGCGCGGGGACCGGAGTGAATTTGTAGCCCCAGGCCCGGCATCCAGAGCAGGAGCTTGGTCTATCACAGACTGCTTGAAAACAGAGGGCTTGCCTTAGTCTTTGGGAGAGAGCTGGGTCACCTGCTCGCTCCCTCCCCAACAGACCAGGGTTTGAGCAACACCAGGACACTTCTGGTCCTGGAGAGGGGAATAAGGACGAAGAGGCAAGACACACGGGGCTGTGATTACTTCCAGAGTCTGTGGTAGCCAGCGCAGGAGAGCTGAGAGAGAGGTAGTGGTACACTGACCCCGACAGGCACCAGGCTGGCTGGAGAATTGGGCTACGTGGGGAGCCAGGCTTGAGTAGGAGGAATTTATCAAACAAAGTGGCTGGGGAATCTACTGTGACAGCCCCAAAGCTGACTCCCAACCCAGCCGGGCAGAGACCCCAGGGTTAAAGGGAAGGCACTGCGACTCCCTCCCAGTAGCACTGGGACTGGTTTGGGGCCAAACTCGCTGGATGGAGGCAGCCCAGCCTAGCTGAGTGGGTGCCCCTACAATCCAGTGTCTAGCGATAACAACCAGGGAAAAATGCTCTGAAGAAAACCAAGACTCCCATATTGAAGATATTGGGGAAAGGAGTCAGACTAGCTATTGGGACAGTGCTTGCAAGACAGGCTGAGTAAACATCGGGGAGGGAGAAATGCCACACCAATCAATCCCCAGCCTTCTACAGCCAGCAAGACCAGAAAAAAATGGTTTGGCGAGTTTGAAACCAAAAAGAGGTGTTTTTTTTAATGCGTTTTTTAAAAATAATCTTTTTTGTTATTATTATTTTTAAATTTTTCATTACTGTCTTATCCTCCAATTGCTTTTCCTCACTTCCCTTCTTTCTTGATTTAGTACTGCACACTTTCTATCGAATTTTATCTCTCCTTTCTTACTTCTCCTGCCATATTTTTTCTTTTTATTTAAATACCCACAAGCCAGAAAAAAACTTGGAACTGTGAAAGGACCTGAAGTGGACTCAAACAAGGGGAAACACAACAGCTGAGACAGTGAGACAAATTTCACTCGACTATGGCAGGGAACCTGCAAACTGCTGCATATTTGTATTATTATTATTTTCTCCTTTTTTCATTATTTCTACATCTTTTATCTCAATAGTATTTTTGTATTCCCCTTCTTTCTGTACAGTCTTTTTTGCTTGGCAGGGTATATTGTACCATCTGACAGGTTTTGTTTGTTGTCTCTTCTACACTGTATTGCTAATTTACTGTCCTTCACGTGAATTGTGTTCCATCATCACTCTACTCAAAGTCCTATACCCCCTGTTCAAGTTATTCAGATCACATTCATTCTGGCATATGAATGTTGCTCTAATACTGTTGTAAATAACTACTGTTCCACACAAGTGTAAATACTTCACAGCACCCTCCCGAGATACTAGCCCATATCACAGACTCCTGAACTCTATTACTGGGGAGGTTAACACTATTCTCTCAAATGCTACACCTATGTGCTACCCTTTACTCTCACCTTACCCCAGAACATGACCTCCCACAAGTTCACTGTTTCTAGATCCAACTCACAACCTTTCCCTTCCCAACAAGAGTCTTGTCTTCTTCCCATCCTTTCTTAAGAGTGGATAGCTGGGTTGAAGATAACAGGTAACACTACACATAGCCAAAAGATCTACTATCCCTTATACTAGATGATATTGTAAATATCATAGAATACTCCCCTGCTGTCTTAAATCATTTTGCCTCCACCTCCAACTGAGCACAAAAAAGAGTAGGTGGAAGCAGTGAACACCAGGATACCCAAAGGAGACCACACCACTGAATCTCACAGGCATTCTACCACAGCAGTTCACACCATAAACCCTGGGAGCCAGAACAAATCCATTTAAGAAGTAGAAGCTATCAAGAAGAGTCTCACACACAAAAAAATGAGAAAACAAAGTAACAATCCCCAAATGAAAGGAAAGGAGGTAGCCTCAGAAAGAATGCTAAATGAAATGGAAGCAAGTCAGCTATCAGATATTGAATTCAAAGAACTGGTTATCAGGAAGTTCCATGAGATGACAATAAACTACCAGAAACTACAGGAAAACTACAATGAGCTCACCGCAAATGATACCAACATGAAAAAGCAAATAGAAAACACAGACAAGGGCCAAGAGGAAATGAATAATACAATTGCTGAACTGAAGAACAGTAGAAGAAATCAAAAGCAGGATGGATGAAGCAGAAGATCAGATCTGTGAGTTAGAGGACAAAGTAGAAAAAAAACCCAGAATGAGCATGTAAAGGAAATAAGGCTCAGAAAGAATGAAGAGTGATTAAGAGAAATGCAAGACAGTATGAAATGTAATAATATCCAAATAATAGGGATACCAGAAGGAGAAGAAGAAAAAGGGATAGAAAACCGATTTGAAAAAGTAATGATGGAAAACTTCCCTGATTGGAAGAGAGAAAAAGTCACACAAATCCAGGAAACACAGAGAGTCCCAATCAAGAGGAACCCAAAGAGGCCCACTTCAAGATACATCATAATTAAAATGGCAAAATTCCAAGACAAAGAGAGGATCTTAAAGGCAGCAAGGGAGAAGAAGGAAGTAACATACAAGGGAGCCCCAATTAGCAAGGTTAGCTGCTGACTTCTCAATGGAAACACTCCAAGCCAGAAGAGAATGGCAAGAAATATTCCAAGTAATGAGAACCAGAAGCCTGCAACCTAGGCTGCTTTACCCAGCAAGGCTCTCAATCAAGATAGAAGGCTAAAAAAAGAGCTTCCAAGACAAAAGAAGTCTAAAAGAATATGCATTGATCAATCCAGAGCTGCAAGAGATGCTAAAGGGACTGCTGTAAGGAAAGGAAGAAAAAGAGAGAGACAGGTACAAAAATGGCAATGAATATGTACCTATCCATAATAACCTTAAACGTAAATGGATTAAATGCTCCAATCAAAAGACACAGAATAGCTGAATGGATAAGAAGGCATGACCCACACATATGCTGCCTACAAGAGACCCACCTGAGGACAAAAGACATACACAAACTGAAAGTGAAGAGCTGGTAACAAATTTTCCAAGCAAATGGACAGGAAAAAAAGCCGGGGTAGCAATACTCATATCAGACAAAATAGACTTAAAAAGAGCTATAAAGAGAGACCCGGAAGGTCACTTCATAATACTCAAGGGAAGACTCCACCAAGAAGACATAAACATTTGAAATGTATATGCACCCAACATAGGAGCACCCAAATACATAAAGAACATCTTAGAGGACTTCAAGAAAGACATTGAGAGCAACACGATTATAGTAGGGGATTTTAACACCCCACTGTCAAAAATGGACAGATCTTCCAAACAAAATATCAACAAAGATACTGTGGCATTGAACAACCCCGTAGATGAAACGGATTTAACTGATATATATATAGAGCCCTGCATCCAAAAGAAGCTAAATACACATTCTATTCAAATGCAAATGGAACATTTTCTAAGATAGACCACATGATAGGACACAACACAAGCCTCAACAAATTCAAGAAAATTGAAATCATACAAACCTTTTTCTCCGACCACAAGGGACTGAAATTAGAAATAAACACCAAAAGGAAAAACACAAAACACTCAGAATCATGCAGATTGAATACCATGCTATTAAACGATGAATTGGTCAAGAATGAAATTAGGGAAGAAATCAAAACGTTTCTGGAAACAAATGAAAATGAACTTATGACAACCCTAAACTTATGGGACACAGCAAAGGCAGTCCTGGGATGGAAGTTCATAGTATTACAGGCCTACCTAAAAAAGACAGAAACATTTCAAACAAACAACCTAACCCTACGCCTACAAGAACTCGAGGAACAACAACAAAGACAGTCCAGAGCTAGTAGAAGGAAGGAAATAACTAAGGTCAGAGCAGAATTAAATGATATAGAGACTAAAAGCACAATACTAAGGAACAATGAATCCAGGAAGTGCTGTTTTGAAAAGATAAACAAAATCAACAAGCCTTTAAGCAGGCTCATCAAGAAAGAAAGAGAGAGGACCCCAATAAACACAATCAGGAATGAAAGAGGAGAGATTACATCTGACACCACAGAAATACAAAGGATTGTAAGAAATGACTATGAGGAGCTATATGCCAAGAAATTTGAAAAACCTAGGTGAAATGGACAAATTTCTAGAAAATATAATCTTCCCAAACTGAATGAAGAAGAAGCAGAAAGCCTGAACAGACCAATAACAGCAGATGAAATTGAAGCAGTGATCAAAAAACTCCCGGCACACAAAAGCCCTGGACCAGATGGGTTCACAGGAGAATTCTACGGAGCATTTAAGTAAGAACTAACCTCTATCCTTCACAGACTATTCCAAAAAATCCAAACTGATGGAAGACTCCCAAACTCCTTTTATGAAGCCAGCATCATCCTAATCCCAAAACCAGATGAAGACACAACAAAGAAAGAAAACTTCAGGCCAATATCGCTGATGAACATAGATTTTAAAATCCTCAACAAAATATTGGCAAACCGTATCTAGCAATACATTAAAAAGATCATATACCATGACCAAGTGGGATTCATCCCAGGGATGCAAGGATGGTTCAACATTCGCAAATCAGTAAATGTAATACATCACATAAACAAAAGTAAAGACAAAAATCACATGATCATATCAATAGATGCGGAAAAAGCACTTGACAAGGTACAGCACCCATTTATGATAAAAACACTCAGCAAAGTGGGAATTAAGGGAGCATTCCTCAACATAATAAAGGCCATATAGGAGAGACCTACAGCCAACCTCATACTCAATGGGCAAAAATTAAAATCTTTTCCACTAAGATCAGGAACAAGACAAGGTTGTCCACTTTCACCACTTCTACTGAATGTAGTTTTGGAAGTTTTAGCCACAGCAATCAGACCAGAAAAGAAAATAAAAGGCATCCAAATCAGAAAGGAGGAAACAAAACTGTCACTGTTTGCAGACAATATGATAGTGTACATTGAAAATCCTATAGACTCTACCCAAAAACTGCTCAACCTAATAAATGAATTTGGCAAAACAGCGGGATACAAAGTCAATATCCAGAAATCAGAGGCATTTTTGTATACCAACAATGAAACAGCAGAAGTAGAAATCAAGAAAAAAATCTCATTAGATATAGCAAAAAGAAAAATAAAATACCTAGGAATAAACCTAACCAAGGAGATAAAAGACCTGTATGCAGAAAACTACACAACACTGAAGAATGAAATCAAGGAAGACACAAACAAATGGAAACATATACCATGTTCATGGATTGGAAGAATTAACATAATCAAAATGTCCATATTACCCAAAGCAATATACAGATTCAATGCAATACCTATCAAAGTACCAATGGCATATTTCACAGACGTAGAACAAAACACTTCAAAAGTTTATATGGAACCATAAACAACCCCGAATACCTGCTGCACTTTTGAGAATGAAAAACAATGTAGGAGGGATCACAAAACCTGATACCGAACTGTATTACAAGGCCACTGTAATCAAAACAGCCTGGTACTGGCATAAAAACAGGCACATAGACCAATGGAACAGAATAGAGACCCCAGAAATAAACCCAAGTCAGTTAATATTCAATAAAGGGGGCAAAACCTTAAAATGAAGTAAAAATAGTCTCTTCAACAAATGGTGTTGGAAAAGGGAGAACTGTAATGGCATAATCAATTAAAAAATAAATAAATAAAAAAGAAAAAAAAACAAATGGTGTTGGGAGAACTGGACAGCTACATGTAAAAACATGAAACTAGAGCACCAACTTACATCATACACAAAAATAAATTCAAGATGGATAAAAGGCTTAAATATAAGCCATGACACCATTAAAGTCCTAAGGGGAATATAGGCAGGAAAATCTCAGATATCTCAGGCAGCAACATTTTTACTGATATTATCCCCAGAGCCAAGGATATAAAAGAAAGAATGGGATCTCATTCAAATAAAAAGCTTCTGCACAGCTAAAGAAAACAGCATTAAAATAAAAAGAGAACGAACTATATGGGAAAACATGTTTGCCAATGATACGTCAGACAAGGATTTAATCTCCAAAATATACAAAGAACTTACATGACTCCACTCCAAGAAGACAAGCAACCCAATTAAAAAATGGGCAAAGGACTTGGACAGGTATTTCTCCAAGGAGGACATACAGAGAATTCAGAGACACATGAAAAGATGCTCAATTATCACTAGCCATCAGAGAAATGCAAATTAAAATCACAGTGGGATACCACTTTACACCAGTCAGAATGGCCATCATAAACAAAGCAACAAAAAACAAGTGTTGGAGAGGTTGTGGAGAAAAGGGGACCCTAGTTCACTGCTGGTGGGATTGCAGACTGGTACAACCACTATAGAAAACAGTATGGAATTTTCTAAGAAAACTAAAATGGAACTGCCTTTTGACCCAGCAATTGCACTGCTAGGATTATATCCCAAGACCCCTGAAACACCATTCCAAAATAACCCATGCACCGCAATGTTCATAGCAGCATAATTTACAATAGCGAAATGTTGGAAGCAACCTAGGTGCCCATCAGTAAATGAATGGATCAAAAAACTATGGTCCATATACACAATGGAATTCTATGCAGCAGAAAGAAAGAAGAAGCTCCTTCCCTATGCAACAGCATGGATGGAACTGGAAAGCATTATGCTAAGTGAAATAAGCCAGGCAGTAAAAGACAAATACCATATGATCTCAGCTTTAACAGGAACCTAAGCAACCAAACAAACAAGCAAGCAAAATATAGCCAAAGACATTGAAATAGAAAAGGGGATGACAGTATCCAGAGGGGAGAGGGGAGGGAATTTCAGGAAAAAGGGAGGGGATTATAGGAACAAGTATAAAGGACACATGGACAAAAACTAAGGGGG
>PVKM010046497.1:0-11704 GCA_004027735.1 Carollia perspicillata
ACCACAGGGTGATTTCTAGCCCTCAGGTGCTGAGAAAGTACCAGTGTGATTGACTTACATAGGAAATAGAGGGCATGTATGTTTCAGGATCTCCAGGTGTTTTGAGGAGCCTGAGGAGAATCTGTAAAATTATAAACTTATGGGAAGTCCAATACATATATAATTAGAAATTAGGAGGGCAGTAGCCTGAAGGATAAATTTTTTTTCCCTCCTCTCTTTTCTCCATAATATGTCAAAATCCATAAGAGGCACGGAAAAGGAAGAAGCCTGGCATTTATAACAACAGCTCTTTTTATCTATTTGTAATCACAAGATGTGGTATTAGCGATTATGTCTTTCAGTTTTATAGGTGGAGGATTGATGGATTATGTCAGTAAGATACAGCCACAAGATTTTTCTTCCAAATACAGACAAACATAATCAACAGAAGAAATGCTTTTCTGGAAAAGATAAAATTAATGGTAGTGTAATTTTAGCCTGGGCAGCAGTGACTTGGTTAAATTATAAAAGGACAGCACTGACGATTACCACCGCCCCCCAGAAAAGATTACTAAATTATAAAAACAGTAAACAAGTTGAGTTATTCTAGACAAACTTGTAGGAACTTACTCATGTGCATAGTGACTAAAGAACTTAAAAATAAAAGGCCTAGAAGCAAACATGCTCTTAACATATTTGTTGAATTTATTCATTTCACATTGTTTTGAGTTTTTGCTATGGGACAGGTACTCAGCTAAGTGCTAAAGATAGGAAGATGGATAAGAAACACAACTAAGTGTTAAGATATTTGTAGTTTAGTGGAAGAATGTTAAATGGTCACGTGAACTGTATTTAGATATTGTAAAAGAGACGTGCTCAGAACTTCGGAGAGCACAGAAATGAGTGAGGGGAAGGAAACGGGGAGGCTTCTTAGAGGAAGTGATGCTTGACTTAAACTTTAAAACACAAGGAGGAACCTAGTCTGAGAATGGGGGAGAAGGAAGTTCTAGGCAGAGAAGTTGACTTGAACAAAACAAGGAGGCGAGAAACAGTGTTGTTTGTTGTTGTTTTCTGAGCGACTCTGAGCTGCTTGGTTTGACATAAGCAGTAAGAGAAAAGTGGGCAGCATAAGGGAGGAGGAGAGTGAGATCATGTGGGTCTCACTGGCTCCTCTGGCCCCGAGAGTCTGCTAGATCACTCTGCTGTTCAGTTATTCCAGCAAGCCATCAGCCTGTACTAGTGCTAAGACAGCAGGAATAGAAATTGACCACTTTTTTCTTGACTATTGAGGCATTGGAGCTGTTGAATTGAGGTTGTTTTTTTTTTTGTTTGTTTGTTTGTTTTTGCCCCAGTCTTCAGAAATTAGTCCCATCACACATTTAAAGAGATTGGTTTAAGGTCATTCCAGAAAAGTTCTCAAATCCAAGATCATAAGTCTGGCTTTATCATCCTACTTGTTCATTCCCCTCAAAACCCTTTCAAGAGATGACAGGCACCATTAGAGATTAGATTCTATTCCCAGAAACATGCCTCGCCTGCCACTTTTGCCTGAGCAGTCTCAGCAATACATATTTCCTGGAAGAACATTTCACCGTCAGAAGTGCTGACTGACTCAGACAACCCCTGGGCCAACCAGGAAATTTACGGGTGAGCCCTGAATATAATTCCCCCCTCATTCCATACTCAAGTAGAGAACATGTCAGATGTTTTTCTTCCCTTAAAATCTTTAAAAACCACTTGTTAGGTAACTAAATTAGAAACTAAATCTATACCATGCTTCTATTCTTGAGTGATATTCTTTACTGACGTCCACATCACAGTCACATTAATATCACATTAGCTCCTTCGTGATTAATATTAGTGCAATGAATGAATTAATAATGATTGGCCACTAAGGTTTTCCCTCCTCCCACGTTGACATGAAGAGGATCCAGGGCATTGATTATCACAAATATAATGGATTGACTCATCATTTATGGGAAAAGAGTTTCTCTTCCCATAAAGCTTATTCTTTTCTCCCTTCTTCTAGAGATATATTATCTTTGGCAGCAACTCAAAATCATCCACAGATTATTCACTGCAGCCAACAATTATAATTAAGGATGGTGATTTGAATACCAGCCTTGAACGAATGCATGTGTCTCTCACAAATGAATTGTCATATAGAAGCTGTACCCAGAAGGGAGGATCTTCCTCTCCCTAGCCTTCCTTTGAATGGTACGGTTGGATAGCAACCACTTTTGGAATAGGGTAATCCATTTACCCTTTTGGTTTAATTGTAAGGGAAGTTTATCTAGTATTGGAATCCTCAAAATGCACTTAGGAGGTCGTATCTTTATACACTTGATCTCAGGGCTACACATCCTTTTAACAGATGTGCATTTTGAATTAACTGTCCACGTTATTTCTTGGGTTTCTTCTTGAGCTTTATAGTCAACACAGTTGTTGGGATGAGTGATGCTTTTGCCCTACTAATCAAAAAGAAATGTACTTACCTCAATTTCTTGTGATCAAAAGCATAGGATTGCCTTCACACTAGGACCTGCCTTTTATTAGCTTGATATTAGACCTAAACTTCTACCTTCATCCAGCATTAGCTTGCAGCAGCAATTGCACACAAACAGTTACGTTTTTAATTTCATTTAAATTATCAGCTCATTTTCTTCCCATTGAGATTTTATCCATATTCAATAAAAGGAGTCTAGCATTAACCTCAAACTCTACACCTAAGCTCTTGTGCATTAAGGAGAGGATGTCTGTTCATTGCAACACTTCACATAGTGTTGTTGCATTTTAAGTGCCCTTCAGTCTACTAATGAGCATTTGTGGTTTCATAATGAAATGGCTAATATTTCTTCCCTAGAAGTTGTGGGTAAGTGAGCTACAGAAGTGGCTGTGTTTTACAATACATAAATGTGAAACAGAAAAAAATTCAGCATGAGCACACACTAGTTTATTTGCACGGGCATTTAGAGAGCACCTGATATATGCTAGTCTCTGTATGGTTCAGGGCATGGAGCTATACAAAAAATCATTTCAATACAAATGACACATCAAATAATATTTTTATAAAATACTGATATAGAAGTAAAATAAGCTCAGTCGAGAATAATTCACAGAGAAGGTGATAGCTGAAGAGGATTTAGGCCAGGAAGAGACCCATGCTGATTCCCATTTTCTTTCCATTCTAGGAATAAAGAGAAGCTGATAAAGATTATACTATACCCAAGTGATAGTGGGCTCTACTTCTGTTTATCCAGAGTTGCACTTTGTGTAAAAGATTTTGGCTTGAATGATTTATTAAAGTCCTTTTATTTAATATTAGCTCAGTCAAGAAAATTCATATTAAAAAGCTTACATTCACCCATCAACTCCCTGTGAGCTGTCCATCACCCTTAACTTGAAAAACTAAAACAATAATAAGAGAAAGTATTGTGGAAGGCAGCCTACCTATGTTGATCCTCTCTAAATTAATATCTTTGTAATGAACACTGAGACCATCTCTTAGGATTTTTACAATTCAGAGATGACTTATCCATTGAAGATAAAAACAAAGCATCTAAATTGGCTGAAAGAGCAAGCTTATGATCAACTCAAGGATAGTTTGTTCATAATTATATGGTATACTACAAGAGAATTGTTACTTATGCCATCTGGCTTTTATAACCCAGATTTGGGTGCATGATTCTGATTTTTGTTTATAAACTTATTTTTAGATGCACCAATATATAATGGTATATTGTTTCACACAATGTTTTTAAAGAGCTGATGGAAAAATTTATTCCACAGTACTGGGGACATGCAAAGCACCATGGTCATATATGCCACTTCTTAAATGTAAAAATCACTGTCCTATTAATAAGAATATACATGGTTCTTTGGCAGAAATATTGGAAGTAAAGAGACTGATATTGGCTTTTACTATATTTCTGTGGTAGAGAAAGACTTTTTCATTTCTGATACACAGCCTTATTAAAATTGAAAGAAAGGGAGAGGGAAAGGAAAAGGGAAAAAGGGAGAAGAGAAAAAGGAAATGATTTGAAGGCCAGTGAACTCTACAGTTTCCCTATTTCTGTTGTTTGGCCTGTGTGCTTACGATTTATTTGTATTTGAAGGGGGAAAATGCCGCTGATATATTTCTACTCTAAAATTTCTAGTTCTACTATAACTCCAAAACTTACCATTCCTAATTTATAGCCTCATTAAAACCTCTTAGTTTAGATTTTTCTCAGTTCTTCTCCTTCCTCCTCCCTAGTAATAGTCTCTCCTTCACTCTCCTGTCAGAATAGTCCTCTCAAAGCTTAACTCTATAATTATATACTTCCCTGCCTCAAAAATCTTTCGTAATCCTCACTACTGAGCAAATCAAATGCAGGTTTCTCACCCAGACTTTCAGGATCCTGGACTCTACAATCTTTAACAGACTGACTTCCCACTGTGCTTTCCAGTGTGTAACTGAAGCTCCTCCTTGACTGGATAATCTATTTTCCACTGAACACACCCTGTAATCTTATCCTGAAGTTTAAGATTATGCCATTGGCTCTGCATGGAATGTTCTCCCCACTTCCCAGTCTCTCCTGGTAGAAATTCTACCCATTTTTAATCCTATGAGTTGTTAGTGTCATCTGTTCCATGAGACCTTTCTTGATCACCTTTCCCCACCCTCTCTCATTTGAACTCTCAGGATACGAAGCACTCTCAGGATACGAAGCACTTCTATGCTGTTTATTTTCATGCCTGTGTTGATTTGGTTGGTCTTAAGAAAGGAAGTATGCCAAGCAAGGAGTTAGAAATAAGGCACAGATTCTGGCTCAAGTTCTTCATGATTCCCTGCAAAAGATAGATAAGCACAAAAGTGTTCTCAATAGAGTGTGATACAGATTGTGGGTATTCTCTAGGTCCTGGAAGAGAAATAAGGAAGAAGGGAGGAAACCAGACCCTCAGACTAGATGATTTGGGAAACACTTCCTGAAATAGATGGCATGAGTGGGAACTTAAAATGTGTATAAGAAATTAGCCAGGACAAAAGCAGAGATAAATTTTAAGCCAAGCTAGTGCAGAGGTAGTAGAGGTGGTGTAGTAGGATGCCAAACTGGGTTGTACCTCACAGAAAATTAATATATAATACCATGTAATAATGTGTTAAATATTCAGGAACTTTAAGCATCAAATGTTTGACTGTTAATAATTGGAAATCGGCTCTGCTGGAATTGTTTATAACATGGACATCACCAAACATGATAAAGTAGGGCTTTTTCATTTTTTTCAGAAGGCAAGGTAACTGGGACAACATCGGTTGTAAGAGAATATGGAAGGTTCACAGAATTGCAAGTCATTTAATGTTCTATTGTAGTTAACAATTTTTGTGCCCCAGTTAACCCTTTGACTGGGTTGTAAGGCTTGTATAAGAATGCTTCCTATTCATCTTAACGTCCTGTAGCTATGCCTCCAACAAAGGTAGTCAGCTCAGGTCACTGATTGAATTAGAGAAGAATTTCAGACACAAAAACGTGCTTCATTTTGATTATTTTGATTAAATTAATTTTTTAACTCCTTAAATTTGTTTTTCTCCCTCAATGAAAATAAACATCTCTAGAAATAATGGAGTTCAGAAGCTGTTATCTGCATGGAAGGGACGAGGGAATATATCTTAAAATGACATTTCTTTAATAGGATTAGTTTTTACTTTTATTTAGCAAATTTTTCTAATGATTTAAAAAAAACATTTTACTTAGGTTTTAGAAATGATCAATTGCCCAATTAAAAAAATGTTTTGACATTGAGAAAGGAGCTTTAGAAAAGATAATTCCAGAGGGGACAGAAAGTTCTCTTATGCATGGCTCAAGTTTTCAGCTCACTCTGTTATCGTCACTCCCAACCACTGGCCTATTTAACTACAGAACCCAATTGTAATTCTTGTTAAATTGATGAATAAATTATTTTAAAAAGCAACATTTATTGAGTATTTGCTCAGTGTCAAGTACTATTCTAAATTTTTTCTTAAGTGCATTATTCAATGCTCACAGAAATGAATTTCCTCTTAGGAATAATGAAACTGAGGCTAAGAGGGGTAGGTAGCTTTTAAAACACTTGTAACAACAAATATCCAAATGACTGATATCAATCAATCAATAAAATTTCCTTCACACATGTATGTAAATAAGCTAACCTATTCCAGTGAGAGCTTAAAAACATGTGACAGTGACCAGAGGGGAGAAGGAAAAGGGGACAACTGGGAGGGGAAAGGAGGAAGGGTCAAGTCAAGGACCATATAAAGGATCCATGGACCCGAGGAGGGAGGGAGGATTGAATGTAGGAGGGGGTGTGGACAGGGCAAGAGAGAGCAACAGTAGGAAAATGGGGACAACTGTAATTGAACAACAATTAAATAAATACATAACTAAACAAACAAAAAAATGTTAAAAATATATTAACTATAAATTCAAGGAATGAGAATGATCTTTCTGACTAACTCATAGAACTAATGCTTAAAAATAATTCAAAAATATTGGTTTCAACTATCTAAAGCAGAGCCATACTTAATTTCCTCTTTTTGAATAATATAATAATATAAATTAAACATCTACTTACTAGAGGATTTGCTTTTTCCAGCACTCTGAGGTCACTATTTAGTCCAGCACAGATAGGAGAGATTTAGGTGAATTTCTAATAGATGAAGAGAAGATGCCCGCTTTTTAAACATATTTTCTTTGCTGTTATTTGTTTGTTATCTGAATTTTTACAGAGTAAAATATGCCAGTTTATCCAACATTACAACTCATTAGGTCCCAGCTAATTTAGAGTTTATTATATCTTAATCTCTTGGTACCATCCCAGCCTAGGTTGCAGAGTTTGTGCCGCCAACTCAACTAGGTTACGTAAGTGGCCTGGCTGGGTGACTGGAACTCATCTGAACTTACCTGAACTTTCTTCTCTGCATCTTCACTCCTGGAAGTACCTTTTGAAAGACATAGTTCTCAATAGCAAGAAATGCTTATTTGTAGATTCCTCAGATATTTTCTTTGTTTCAAAATAAATTGTCAAAGTCCCCAATATCTTAGTGTTTATTTGCCCAAGCCCCATGTACCCCCAATGAAAATATGTTAATATATTATGTCTAAGAAATAATTCTATTAAGTCTCTAGTGTGATTATAAGTATTATCTGTTTTGAAATTTGTTTGGCCAGTTGTTAAGAAAGTCAGGATTATTATTTCTTGACCACACCCAAAGTTTCCATTTGCAGTCAATTATATGAATGTTTCCAAATCTCCCTTGTGAAAGCATTGTCTATCCCTGTCCATTGCCATTGAATCCCCAGCGCCTGTTGTGGGGATGAGGGCACTTCCCACCGAGCTGACATCAGATGTGGCCATGTGACTGACCTGGACAATGACATGTAAGCAGAAGCCTGAAGAGCCATTAGCCCTCTGACGAGAAGACGCACCCCAGAGAGAGACTGCCCTTTCAGCACAGACCCAGGAAGAAAATAACATCTCTGAGCACAGCTGTTATCAGGTAGTCAGCTGTCTCCAGCCAGCGTTTAACCTAAGCTGTCACGAAACTTATGAGTATCTGAGATTTGAGGAGTTTGTTACCTTGTGTAACCTAGAAAAGCTGACTCATATCTTTTAACTTGCCAAGAAAAACCTACGTTAAAATTAATCAAGGAGAGTAGGTTAATTTTTTTTTCTTTGCTCTTTCATTTTTCTATGTGTAGCTGGTCACACTAAATCCAAATGAAAGCTTATCTTCCTTTCTGCATATAAACTTATATTATACTGAATGGAACTTAGGCATGCTTCACCATCTTCTGATGAATACGATCCTGGGGAACCCCAGCATTAAGCATTGCTTTCTCACTCCTTTCACAGATTCTTTGCTAGTATCTTCTCCTATGTGTTTCCTAGTGACAGTAGAAAATATTCCACGGTCCTAGAAATAGACGGGATAGTTATGGAGTCCCAAGAGCATAAGCTTCCTCGCGAGGCCTTCGCTTTTCTCTCTGAGAGACCTTATTATCCACCACCCCAGGAAGATAGCGGTTCCTCCTCCTGTTTCTCATTTCCAGAAGAGTCCCTTGGTAATATATTGACTTTAATTTCATGAGTATAGACTTCTTGCTTCTACTGACTCTAGATCTAGTTACTGTATCTACTCCCTGAGATATTTGCCCCTTAAGACTATTTTCCTGTTTGGAAATTATAGCTATAAACTAATTAAGGACACCACCCTCTCTTTTCTTAAAGATAGGCTTAGTTATTACTTCAGAAACAATGTGATTACACAAGATTAGTTAGATTAATCAATGCTTTACAAGGTTAGTGAGCTCTTCCTAAATTAGATAGTGCCTTAGCTACTTCCTCATTTTGACCACTGCCAGGATAATTCAACTGTTTTTTGCTTTTTTTTTCCCCCTAAGAAGATCTAGTTGTCATTACTAAAGGCTACCACCACCACCCTCCCTCGCCCAGCTTGTGAATAGGAAGGTTGATATTTTCCCAGCTCTGTCCTAAAAGAACCGGCGATATAGTTATTCTGTTAAGAGAATGAACCCCATTCCTCAGACTGTGAGGCTTTTCTGGGTCATTAGAAGGTCCACCTCTTCCCCTTTTTTTTTCAGCTGACAAACTCTCATTTATAATCCAAGCTAAGCAGTTTCAAGCAGAGTCAACATATAGCTTGTTAATGATACTCCATCTATTGGCTTTCAGTGGGGCACCACAGAGTGAACTGTGGCCCGGGAGGCAGATTTTGAGCACCTTTGAACTGTAAAAGGACCAGGCACTGCTAGTACAATAATGAACAAAATGATATCCAATTGCAGCTTCAGTCCACACCTCCTTTTCACTCACAAGTATCTGATTCAGGAGTCACTGTTTCCTGAGTTTCTCACGTATTTCTCTTTGAATATAGGTTGTACTTTACGTATAATTGTGGTCTGCTTCAAGGAGTTCCTTGTTAAAAAAATTGCTATAACATGTCACATATATCAAGATATATTAGTTTTTGATAGAAGGATTGCTTAATTTTCAAGATGAAGTTTCTGTTTTTTAAATGCCATTTATCTTTGATTTTATTTATTCTGTAAACCTGGCAACTTGTTTTGGGAAGTACCAGCAAAGCTGGATTTTGGAATCATATTCCTTCCCATATGGTACCAATATATCTCTGTCTTTGCCTTCATGCAACACACCAACAGATGTCTAACATTTCTGGTTTTTAATAGGCCTCTGATGTCAGGAAGGTCCCTTTTCGGAATAGGCAATGGTATGTTTCCAGAACTACAGCTCTTTGACAAGATTACTTTTTACAAGATTTGTTTTAATTAATGATATAGATTTCACCCTTATTCAGAGATTTTCATTTAACGTATAAGCTAGACTTGAATTTTCTTGGTGTAAAGATGGACACACATATTGTGAATTGTTAATAGCCTTAACAAAAGATCAGCTTTAACTCTACCTGGACGTAAACTATTGCGACTTGTGGTCATGAGCCTTTAACTGATACAGCCTATTTTAACTTTTCACAAATGTCCAACTGAACAGATTTTTTTCACAAATATTCTGACAGCTTTGGTTAAGTAGTTCTGATTTAGAATATCGGTAAAGGAGATAGGAGAAAGTTGAATTTGATTTTCGCCATGGGGAGTCACAACGTAGATTATCACTGAAATATTTCTCATTGCATTTCATACATGGTTGAAAGGATATGAATTATGCCAGGAAACTGTCGTTCACATGTGACCTGAAAGGTCAGTGTGCAAGGAATGACATCATGATGTGCATTAGTAAATGCTAAAAGGAGCTTTGATTAGTTTGATCATTTTATGCTGATCTCTTCTTAGTCTAGCTTTTTATAATATCATATTAAAAACATCAATAAAAATGCTAACTGTACCAAAAACCTTCTGATTAACAAACACAGTATTCAAAGATAATTGACAGTATGCTGAGATAATTATATATATTCAAAATGTCCAGTCTACAGAGACCAAAGGAACAAAACACTTGAACTTCATCCTAATGGTGTATAGGATGTGTTTACTGGCTTTGGTAATTTCTGAATGGGAATGGATTGGGGGAATTTTTAAGATGCAAAGAAATAATAACCTAATTAAATGTTCCATACTAAAAAATTTTAGGGGGAAAACTACCTCTATGGAAAAATGCCTTTTGAGACTTTCGTTAGATGTTCCTGAGTTTTCTAGTTTTTATTAGGTGAGAGAAATGTTTAAAAACTGTTTTGTGCTCAATATGTCAAAGCCTACTTTAAACATGAAATGCCTAGTTCAGTAGAATGATGAATTCTGGACATTAAAGAAAGAGAGAGAGAGAGAGAGAGTGTGTGTGTGTGTGTGTGTGTGTGTGTGTGCACGCACACATGTTAGCCTATGTGCATGAATATGTGTGTATATTCTCCTGTTCCCCTCAAAACAGGAATATTCTAGGACAATCAATATAACCATTTTTATTGTACAAAATTACAGGCGTGAGCAATGTGTTAGTATTTGTATTTCTTTCAGGCGAAAAAACCTGTTTAATCAAGAACCAAGCAGCTTTAAGCTAAAAGAATAGCCTGATTTAATCGGTCCTAATTTTTAGACCTCCCATCATCAACCAAGATTTTAAAAAATGAATTAAATAAAAGTATAGGGAAGGTAATTATATCAATCTACTTTACCTTGGTGCAGAAGGCAATAAAATAACCTCTCAAAGTTTATATGTCGGTTTGTAAAATTCTATTTGCCTTTATTAACAAGCGCTTAAGGCTAATTTCTCAGCCGAGATCATAATTTTATCCATTTCTCATGCTGTGCTTTCATCAGGTCCACGTTGAGAGACTAAGAAACCTCATGCACGGGTAGGCTATATGGGGCTGCTGTTTTGATTGTTTTTGATCGAGTGCCTTAATTAGGTCACCCCCCGAAAGTGTATTTTAATAACCTTTATCATTACTGAACAAAAAGGATTTAAATTCTACCATGGAGAGCTTTCTTCCGAGTCAAACATCTGTTCTAAAACTTATCATGGCAATATACTCACTGAATGGCATGAACAAATTTGATTAGCATCAACTTCTGGGAATGGTTTCTAGCTGATTGACCTGGGGACCTTATCTTTAAATATTGGCACTGTAGGGATTAAACCAAATCCAAGAGAATGTCAGATATTAAGACACATAATTGCAGGTTAATTGGAAGATAAAGATACTTTAATCTAATGTTGAACTGGGGAAATATTGATGGTATTAACTTATTAGCATGGCTGTGGGAAATAATCTTATTACCATAAGGAGGACTATGGTAGCATTGTCTTTGTGTAAATGGTTCTTTCCTGAAATTTCTGTAACAAACCATTTGGGGATCTGACCTCAAGAGGTTGTTTTATTTGTGTGTGTGTGCGTGTGTGTGTGCGCGCGCGCGTGCGTTCGTGCGTGTGTGTGTTTTAACTGGTGCTCTCAGCCATATACTAATCAGCTATATGAGTAAAAGACACCTCAGGTAAATTAGAATTTCTTAATTTTTAGGGGAATACAAACAGTGGTGCTTATACAATTGATCTCTGTCTAGTCCAAACTCAAGGAACATAGTGTGTATTATAGTTTTTAAGAGCCGTTTTTTTAGTATGTTCACAGATTTATTAGCTCCCAAATGGCAGAAAGATTCAGATTTAGGGAAATGGGAAGAGACATGGAGACTAAACAGAAACTCTTGAAATGTGC
>PVKM010046498.1:0-11691 GCA_004027735.1 Carollia perspicillata
GAAAAAGTAATTTCCATCGACCCCAGAGCCATATGGGCCCTCAGTAAATCATTGCTTTGTATTGTGGACAGTAGTGATGGTATGTCTTCCATGGAAAACCATGTTTACAAGTAAAGGCTTCTCTCCCTTTCAGGTTATAGCAGGGAGGTTAATCACCTTCTCTTAACCTTTAATGCTCCAGCCAGCTCTGCCCTGTTGCAGAGACCATTGCATTTTCTCTGTAGATAAGACTCTAAGCCATTGATTCATTAGACCTCCATTGCCTCCCCCTACTACCAGCCACCATCATCTCTGTCCTGGATAACGGCTCTAGCCTCCTAATTACCTTTGCATTTCTATTCTTGCTTACCTTTCAATCCATTAGAGTAATCTTAAAACATGTAGATTAGATAACATCACTCCCTTGTTTAAAATTCTCCAATGGCTTTCCATTTAATGTAGAATGAGATTGAAATTTTCTACTTCAGACTATCAGCCACACACAGTCTGATCTTCCCTCTCTCCTCCCATGCCATTCTGCTCCTGGTGCATTCTGCTTGGCTCACCAACCCTCTTTCAGTATTGGGATTCATCACCTCCTTTTTATCTCAGGGACACTGCACTGCTGTTCCTTCTGTCCCCCTGCCAGGAATTATCTTCTTCTGGCTATTTATGTGTCTGGCTCCTTCAGCTTAAATGACCTCCTTGGAGAGTTCTTCTCTGGTCCTGTCTAAAATACTTGCTCTCATGGCATCTGTTATTTTGTATTATGCCTCCCTATTTATTTCCTTCTTAGCACTTACTACAAATGGTAATTATTTGGCTTGTCTGTTTATTCTGTTTATCTCCCACTAGACTATAGTAATAATAGATAACTTTTATGGAGTATTTTCTGTGTGCCGGGCAGTGATGTTTAACATGAATTAACTTGTTCATCATAACAGCCTTTTAAAGTGGGTACTATATTATCACTGGTGTACAGATGGAGAAACTGAGTCATAGAGACCTTAAAATATCTTGCTCAATGTCACACAGGCTAGAAAGTGGCAGAACCAGGCCGTGAACCCAGGTGATTTAGCTCCAGCACCCCCACTTTGCACCTCCATGCCCTGTTGCCTCTGTGGCGGTACATCTGCCTTGTTGACCATTTGGGCCCAGTTGCAGCACAGAGTCAGATGCATGAGGTGGTGAGAACAGTTGGTCCTGTTTAGTATGGGTGAAAATCAACCACATCCCGTGAACAACTGGGGCAGGACAGACGGAGTGAGGGGCCAGGCAGGTGAACCTCCCCTGTCAAGAATGCTCTAACTATCGGGAAGGAAAATGACTGAGCCAACTCAGTGTTCATCACTCAGATTTATCTCATACCTGGGGCCCCATGCAGGGCCGGGTATCCAAATTTGTGTTAAAAAGATATTTCATCTGCAGTTGTGTAATAAAATTGAGGTATAAGCTGTATTGTTTGGGGGCACTTTAATGGAGGAGATAGTTTTCCTCTGCTTCCTCTTTTCCTCCTTTTCCAAGGGCCACCATCATGAGGGCTTGAGGGTACCAGTGGAGGTGCCAGCAGGGAGCATCCATGACCACAGGGGACCATGGTGAGGCCAGGGGGCACTGGGTGCTCCTTCAGGCTGCACGAGTGATGTGCAAACATGTTCCTGAGCACACTTCATTGTAACGGGCTGGCCCAAAAGTTTGTATGTTTTTTTCTGCAAAATGAAAGACACATTTTTTTAAATCTTCACCAATAACTTCATTGATTTGGATATTTTGAGTATCTAAGCTCTCTTGTGTGATATAATGTTAATTGTTCTTAATTAATATCAACCCAATCTGGGAGCATCATCCAGAGAGAAATCTCCAGCGTGACACGTTGCACACATTTGATCAGTCACTCACCTTCTCCATACACTGCACAAATCTTATTTTGCATTTCAATTTACCTTTCCTGAAATGGTAACTCATAATATGCTGGAGATGTTGCATATTTTCTTCCATTTTCAATATTAAAATGGCTACACAAAAATTCACCAATTTCAATACTTTTTAAAAAATGCATGCTGATATGACAGCTGTCACAATACAATCTAACAAATTTGTTTTGAATAAAGTTAAAGACAACTAAGCACTATCTTATAGAGAAAAACAAACAAAATTTTTTTGGCCAACCCAATACGATGTGTGTGTGCATGTGTATTTGCAGAGTCTAAGATCTAACATGAAAAGGTAGGGCCTAGGTTCATTGGCCTTTGAGTTAGCATTTTTAATATGACTTTACTGTTGCCATAGCTGGTGAGGTCTGGGAAGCTTTGAAATTCTTTCACTCTATAAACATTTATTTAACATACACTTACTTAATACCTATTATGTTTCAGATACTTTGATAAGTACTGCTGATACTGAATATCAGTGATCCCTGGCCATGGGAGCTTACAATGTAGCTGAAAATATAAAGAACACGAACATGTAAATAAGTAATTACAAAAATGTGATAAAATTCTAGGATAATGAAAAGTAAGGGGTGCTTTGGGATTCACCGAGAAAGCAGCATCTAGGTTGGACTGGGAATATGAAGGGAAGGGCAGAAAAATATTCTAGAGGCAAAGAGAGTTGATCTGAGTCTAGAAATATGAGCAAAGCTGGACAGACAAAAAAACGGGTGAAGAGAGTCTGAGTAGAGGTACAGTGTGTATAGAGTCATGGCAGAATGAGGAAGTGTGGGAGTCCACAGGCGCTGAACAAAGGTAGGAGAGGGGGTGTTGACATGTGATAATGGACAGGTAAGTGGGAGCCAGCTCATTGCTACTTTAATGGGTTGGAATTTTAACCTGGATCAGTGAGATCCACTGAATGTTTTTTAGACAGAGAAGTGCTGTTATTAGATTATGTTCAACAAGGCCAGTGTGGAGAATGGCTTGGCAGGGACTGAGACTGAAATGGGTGACCAGTGAAGAGTCTGTTGCAATAATTCAGACGAGAAAGGATGAAGCGTGAACTGAGGCTGGGCTAGTGGACTGGAGAGGAAGGGAGTGATTCTAGAGAATTTAGAAAGTGGACTCCACAGGACATGGTAGCTATTTAAATTTGGGGTTTGTTGAAAAGCTATTTTAACATATTATTAAGTTTCTCACTTGGTAGTTTCTAACTTGGTAGATGGGTGGTATTATTTACTTGAATGGGAAATAGAGAAGGAGGAATAATGTGTGTATGTGCGTGTGTGTTGAGGAAGACACTTTCATTTTCGGACATGCCTGTGGATAATTGCAATGGAGCTGTCCAGTGGGGAGGACTACAGAAGTGACACACAGTGAGAACTCATTATATATTTGTCAAGTGAATGAAAATGGTAGAACTCTTGGATGCAAGTATAGACCAATTAGTCATCACTGCACCACACCACATTTATGATCATATAGATAGTAGTCGCTTTTATGGGAGTTGATAGAGTCACCCATCAAGAGTATACAGCCAAGAGATGAAGACCAGAAATGGTCCTAATTTAAGGCGTAGGTGGATAGGAGCCTAAAAAGGAGACATAAGAAGTCAGAAGCAGGAAAAACTCCAGAAGAGAAAAGTAACCTAGAAGCCCATGGTAATGATTTCAGAGAAGAAGGCACCACTGATGGAGAAAGTCAAGTAAAGGAAGAACTGGAAAGTTCCCACATAGTTTACCGACTGGGGGAACATTGGCCAGAGTTTATTGTTGAGCTTTCTCCACATGCCAGGCACTGTGTGATGCACCGACATACAGTTAGGGTTCAGTGATGTGGTGGAGGCTGAATCTAGGCAGCACTGAGTTGATGAAAGGGTAGTTGGCTAGGAAAATGGAGACATAAGTAGAGAGCATATTCTTATGGGTGGTTTGTATGCGGAGGAGAGAGATTGAGTGAAAAATGAGAGGTATGTTGTCTTGAGGGATCCTTCCCTTCCCTTCCTTTTCCATCAATCCCTTCCTTTCCCTTCCCTTTGCATTTCATTTATTCTTTCTCCCTCCTCCCGCTCCTTTTGTAACAGGGTTAGTTTTCCAAGGAAGTGGAAAAGTTTGGGATGGAAGCTCAGGTGGAAAGATGGACCAGAGGAGGAACAGTTGACAGGGACAGAGGTGGGGTTAGGAGTGGAGGCAGAGGTGGAGATGGGAGGTAGGAAATGAAAGGAGTTCGTCCCTTTTGTCCCTGTATTTTTCTTGGTATAGAAGAAGGGCAGTTGGTGAAATGGGAATCAGGAAAGCAGCTGAAGTTTAGAGAGTGCTAGTTGTGAGGCATGAGAGTGAGACATGTAGAAAGATTACGAGGCACCATGGAAGGCCTGCGATTTTATGCTTCTCTACCCCTCTAGAGTGAGTGTGTGATTCTTTCTCAGTGGTCCCGATGTGGAATGGAAAGGTGGTCAGCTGCCCTGCATGCAGCCGGGGAGTCACTGAGTGTCTGAGACAGACTCTTCGATGCCTAATGTTAAGTAAAACATCCAAAGATGAGTTTAAAAAGTTATAAGCATACTTCCAGTTTGTGGTACTAAAACTTTGCTGAAATAATAGAGAGTACTTCACTCTGTTGGAGATCCATAAAACCTAGACACTAGGTCATTGCACTGACAGCCAGATGGTAGAATTCAACACAGATGGCTGGAAAAACCAACAAATGAATGGGTGAAAGTGTGAGTGGTGAGGCGACTCTTAACTTGGCAGAAAGAATGAAATACAAAGCAATGAAAGGTGTGGAATGTGACAATCATAATTACTTCCTATATACAATAACTTTCTTTGTGGAGGCACTGAGATACTTTTCCAAACCCTGAGTTTTTAGTTTTGTAATAAAGAAGATCTGACGAGAGACGTAACACAGCCAGGAAAAGGGTGTAAACCCAGGGGCACAGCTGTTGGAGAAGAAGCTCCTCCAGCTTTTGGGTGGGTGATGTGGTAGGAATTCACGGTGTAGTAAAAAAGGCCGGAGACTCTGTTTCCTGCCAGTTTTCGTAAGGTGTAATTGACAAATAAAATTATATATATTTAAAGTATACAATGTGATGCTTTGATATATGTGTATACATTATAAAGATATGCTCATCAACAAGTTAACACATCGGTCACCTCACACCGTTACCTCTTTGTGTGTGTGTTGTGACAATGCTTCAGATCTATTCTCTTAGCCAATTTCAAGTATACAGCACACTGTTATTAGCTATAGTTACCATGCCGTACATTAGATCCTCAGAACTTATAACTGAATGTTTGTGCCCTTTGAACAAATTCTCCTCATTCCACACCTCCCTGCCTCCCCCCCACCCCCCCCGGCCTCTGGCAACTTGTCTCTTTAGCTCCATCTCCCCCCTTGTTTAGCTATCTGTGCATGTGCCAGGTGACTGGACTGGTGACCTAAGTGACTGAACAATGTCCCAAGATTGAATCAGAGATCTGGTGACCACAAGTCCAGGTGTGGTGAGGCCTGTTCCAGCTGAAAGATTTACCCTAGGCCCTGTAGACGTGCAGAAATGCACAAGGATAATCTGTCCCCTTTCCCTTCCTTGGCTTGTCCTAACAGATGGATACTTAGGCAGTTTCCATATCTTGGCTATTGTGAATAAAACTGCAGTGAACGAGGGGGTGTGGGTATGGCTTTGAGATAGTCATTTCATTTCCTTTAGATATACAAATATACACATAAGTGGGCTTGCTAGATCATGTGGTACTAGTATTTTTATTTTATTTTTTTGAGGAAACTCCATACTGTTTTCCACAGTGGCTGCACAAATTTACATTCCCACCAACAAAGTACAAGTGTCCCCTTTTCTCCACATTCTTGGCAACATTTGTTACTTCTTGTCTTTTTTTTTTAAATAATAGCTATCCTAACAGGTGTAAGGTGATGGTTTTCATTGTGGTTTTGATTGCATTGCTGGGGACTTCGGTTTTGATAGTTTAATGTGGGTGTAAATTGCCATAGATTTTTAGAGCTGGAAGATTCATTTGCATACCAATCAGGATTTGAGTCACGGCCCAACCACAGCTACATTTGTGTTTCATCTCACAGGGGACTGACTGCTTGTCCCTTGTGAAGCATTCTGTCAGCAACTGGTGGAATATTCAGTGATCCTGCTTGAGCCGCCAAGGCCCATTGCTTGCCTACTCCTTCAGCTTAAGCCTGTTATTCTGCCCTACTTAAGTTTTTTGCAGAATATAGGATTATTGTAGGTGTAGTTGCAATGCCTCCTCCTGTCTACTTCATCTGAACATGAGTTTCCAACTCAGATAAAAGATGATAGTAGGCCTTGGGTATTCTCTCCAGGGGGGTAAATGGGGGTGCTAAGAAATAGTGGCTTCTGTTAAGGACCAAAAGGCTTATAGCTGACATTACTGGCTTCATATCCTCTGTACTCTTCACCAGAAAATTGGGCTGATTGTGTCATATTCTCATATAAACGCCAAGAAATTGACACTTGTATCTGACTGCCTAGTAAAATGACTTCCACCAATCGTTACCCTTGTCTAATAGCATTACAATGTTAATAACAAATAGTTCTCCTCAAAGACTTGGTATTTGTAATATAGTAAAGTGTTGCTCTGTGGCCATAGGGCCCCTTTCCTCCAACCCCCAGATGAAATCTTGTTAAGCCTCACAAGCTAGTCTGAGCTAGAACAATCAAGTGAAGAGCCTTGGTGGGTGGAGGAAGCACACGGTGCGTGGTAGGTTTGCATAGTGTTGCAGTAGATGGCACTCTTTCTCCTGGATCCAAGCCGGTGTGCTGCATTGCGCTGGGACCAGGGATGTGTCCTGTTCCAGGCAGGCAGCAACTTTCAGAAGTAGATAAAATGGGGAAATGCCTGCTAATTCACCAAAACCCAGATTTTCACCCTAAGCCTCAGCATTTGAAATTTTGAGTTTCAACAATGATTAGCTATGTGGGTACATAAATACAAAATTTGAACAAGCATTTACACAGATAACTTCACACTTGCATTTTGACCAAGGTGAAGGTTCAGCTTTCTCTTCCTGAAGCATTCTAGATAGTCAGAGATGCAATATCATTGTTGTCTTTTTGTAACAGAGTGCAGCCAAGAGGGGTGCCCCAAATAGGGATTTAGAATGGGGTCCAGAACTCAAGGTGTCTAGGAAATATTAGAAAGACTATAAGATGTCCTCACCCCTTCCCCCTCCACAGGTGTGAGTTGGGGGAAGGGACAAATGGAGCAGTGCCATGGAGAGCTGTTTTGTACAGCATTGGCTTTGCAGCTAACCTCTGGCATGGTCATTTAACATATCTATAACCTTTAACTGGCTGCATAGATTTGTTAAATAGCTGTGGCCCTGCTCTGAGCTAGGAGGATGGAAAAGGACTCCCCTCACCCCCAGACATAACTGGGAGGCAGGTCCCCGAGTTACAGCTTGCCCAGACTCAAGATGGCAGCCCAGTAAAGCTGGAATGATGTGGGAGTGCTGGCAAGTATAGCCGGTTGTGCGAGGAGTCGGAAATGGGGCTGCAGAGGAAGATTGGTGCAGGGGATTTAAACCGAGACTTGGCAGCCATTGGAGAGAAGACCATGTGGCTGTGGCAGTGAGGAGAGCCACGAGCTTTTGGACAGCGTGGGGACCCCCCTAGCTGGGGTAGAGAGAATCACCATGTGGCTTTAGCAAAGAATCGCCAGTTGGCTTTGCCAGAGTGGCAACCCTACCCTCTCCGCAGCCTTGCGGAGAGATCCACGTGTTTTGGCCAGAGTGCAGACCCCTGCAGCTTTGGTAGAAGAGCACCAAGCAGCTTCAGGGTGCTTCCTTTGGCCATGTGGCCTGGGAAGCAGGAGAGAGTTTGCCTGGAAAATGGGTACAAAGAACTCTTGCCAATAGACCATGAGAAGGCGCCACATGGCTTTGGATTAATTAGAGATCCTGCCTGGACGGTGATACAGCTGATGGTGCCAGTGGCCTGAAACATGGACGTTTGCTTCTTTTCCTGAGTTACACACCTCAAATTAGGGCAGGGGGAGAAGGAAGCACTGTATGCATCTGTGGGTATCCAAAAAGGACTTTGATATTTTAATGAAGACATTAGGTCACTACTTTAAGTCTGTATAGCATTAAATAAACCTTTCCTTTCCTTTTCACAAATCTCTGGCATTGAGAGATGACTTTCTTATAAGGTGGCAGACATAATGAGTCCGGGGGTTCCTTTCAGTAATAGTATATTGCCCTTGGCCCCCTGTGTTCCGTGACAGTTTTTGGCATCCCTGGGTGGGCCAAATATTGCCCCCTCCTTGGACCTCTGTTCCATAACAATTTGAAATACAAAATTTGTTCCTATATATATGAAACCTAAGACACAACTTAATGTTTCATAGGACCTCTTGTCGCCTTGCACAGGCCTGGGTATCAGCTCCCCAACCTGGCCATGCTCTTTTTAGAAGATTGTGTTTCACTGAGCTTCACCAAGGCTATCTAAGGGCGGGGCAAAAGTAGGTTTATAGTTGTTTGTATGGAAAATAATACGATAATTAATAAATAATAATATGAGGATAAACTGTGTTTTGCATATTCACAACTGTAAACCTACTTTTCCCCACTCTGCATAACCCTATCTATGAAAATGCACTATTTAGGAACCATTGTTCAATATGTGGTTTTAATCTCCCCCTTTCTTCTTTTTTTTTTATGTAGCTACCTCATTGTTTTGTATCTCTATCTCTGATATCAGGCAGGGAGTCTGGGTTAAGGATGATGTCAGTCTAGTGGGGAATGAATTGATTAAGAATCCATATTTTTTATAGACTCTTAGCATCATTAAAAAAATCGACCTACTATATCATTGTTTTCCATGTGCACTGCAGAATTAGAAAATGTATTTAGTAAAAACAAAACAAAAACAATGCAAATAACTAAAATGGTATTATTTTATATATTTCATTCTCTCTGTCTCTATTTGTCTTTTTCTCCCCTTTCTCTCTCTTTTCCACTTATAACACACACACTCACAGTCTCACACACCCTTCTGTCAGTAAAGGCTGTCAGCTTCTGGCAAGAGGCAGTACTGCTTATTTACGCTGCCTAGGAACAGTTACTAAGGTGGAGCAGGGTTTAGGAAAACTGATAAAGTGCCCTGTGGCTACAGTGGGGAACTGCTACTACACTTTCACCTGAAAGCCCTGCACTGGGAGGGGTAATGGGTGGATTGCTTCTTCCCTTGCCCTTTGGCTTCCAGTAGAGTTCCATCAATGGGAAGCAGTAGAGAAACCTCGGAGGGCTGAATTGGGTGAGGTCCATGTGTTGATTCTGAGGCTCCCTCTGTACTAATTTACCAGCGTTGTCTGCACTCCTCCACTGAAGGCACAGCTACTGTTCTGGAAAACCACCTGCCTAGCTCTTTCTCTGAGTTCTGGGAACTTCTCCCTCCCCTTGTCCTTTCATACTCCTTGCTCTTATTAGCCCTTGGTGGTTCTCTATTCCCTGAACCCCGTTATCACCTTTGTAAATAGTCGCTTATTAAACTAGCAATTACCTAGTTGTAGAATATTGTGTTTTCTGCTTAGACCCTGACTGATACCTGTTAGAAATGTGTGAGAAACAAAGGTGAGAGGAACCAGATGATTTGATCCAAATGCCTTTACTTGATACTGTGCTTACAGGCGGGCTGAGTCTGGACTGACTGCAGCTTTGGGGGGGAGACAGGAATGGGGTTTTTAAAAGAAAAATTGTGGAGTTTGTGTGGGAGTAGGGGAGGGGTTACTCTCCTGCTTTTCTGGGTGGGTGCAGGCAGGACTTCTATGGCTGACTAATTCCCCATACAACATCCCAGTTTTACCAGTAAAAAAACCTAATAGAACCTACCGCTTAGTCCAAGACCTATGAATCATTAACCAGGCTGTAATTCCTATACATCCAATAGTCCCAAACCCTTACACTATTCTCTTCCTCATACCATCCTTCTTTACCAACCCCTTACACCCTGACTCCCAAAACCTTTTGCCTTCACCTGGATGGACCCAGACACACATCATTCCCAACAGTTAACATGGATCATCTTTCCCCAAGGGTTCCATGACAGCCCCAACCTGTTTGGACAGGCACTAGCCTATGACCTGCACAACACAGATCTCTCCCCATTTACTCTCCTACGATATGTAGATGACCTCCTAATATGCAGCCCATCCTTTCCATACTTCCAACAAAGTACTGCTAAACTCCCAAATTATCTAGAACAAGTAGGATATTGGATCTCAGCCCAGAAGGCTCATATATCACAAACCTCAGTCACCTACCTACATTACACCTTAACACCCACTGAGAAGGGAATGACACCAGATAGGTGAACACTAATAGCTTCAATGCCAATGCCTACTACTAAACAAGACCTCCTCTCCTTTCTGGGCCTGGCTGGATACTGTAAACTTTGTATTCCAAGCTTTGGCATTCTGGCCAAGCCATTATATGAGGCAATAAAAGGACCTCTACAGGAGCCACTACCACCTGGGAAGCCCACTGAATGACCCTTTCAGGAGCTAAAGGAGGCTCTCACCAAAGCCCCTGCTCTGGCCCTCCCTGACCTCAATAAACCTTTTGTCATATATACAGAGGAAAGATAGGGCATTGCTCTAGGTCTCTTAGGACAGAAGTCAGGCCCAGACCTAAAGATAGTCTATTTATACAAACAACTAGACCCCACAGCCCAAGGGTGGCCCACTTGCCTCAGAGCATTAGCAGCTGCCCTCACCCTTGAGGCACACAGGCTGATCTACTCTCAACCAGTAACTGTATATTCTCTTCATGCTATTTCTGATCTGATATACAATCAGGGAGAAAAATTCCTCCACCCCACCTGACTCCAGCAAACTTTCCTTACTCTACTATAAGCTCCTCACGTAACAGTCATGAGAAGTACCACAATTAACCCAGCCACTCTCCTCCCTTTGCCTGACCCTCAATGCAATCCCCACTCATGCTCTGAAGTTTTATCTAATCTCCTTTCTTCCTTTCTCCACATCTCTGAAACCCCCCTCCCCAACCTGGATGACACCTGGTTCATTGATGGCCACTCCTTTGTTAGTGGTGGGAAAAGAAAAGTAGAATATGCAAGTCTCCCACACCAAGGTAATAGAATCCAGCCCTCTCCCTCCTGGAAACTCATCCCAATGGGCTGAACTTATGGTACTAATATGAGCCCTGGCACTTGCACAAAGCAAACGAATTAATATTTACACCGATTCCCTCTATGCCTATCACATCTCACACTCACATGCTGAAATATGGGCAGAAAGGGGGTTTCTCATGACCAAGGGATCCTCCATCATAAATGTGGACCTGATCTTGGAACTCTTACAAAAGGCACAAGAGGTCTCCCAAATGACAGTTACCCACTGCTGAGGCCATCAAGGCACATCTTCCAATATTTCACTGGGAAACAAAAAAGCTGACTGACAGGCCAAAAGAGCAGCAGCCATAGAAAACCCAGAGTGTCAACTCTTAGCTATTTCCTCTAGTATTCCTCAATACACAACTGAAGAAGTACAATCACTAACCCAAGGGGGCGCAGTATGGGAAGAGGCTTGGCTCACATCTGGATGGCTCATACTCCCCAGTAAACAGAAGGAATAAATCCTTGAACAGGTCCATGAGGCTCTACATTTAGGATTAGGCCACTATTAAAATTTCTCACCCCTTTGGTCATCTGCCCTCACCTGGCCACCATGCTGCAGAGCATCACCCACAAGTGCAACATTTGCAGCCAGGCATC
>PVKM010046499.1:0-11704 GCA_004027735.1 Carollia perspicillata
GGGCGACCCTACAGGACAACAGGACGTGTATGAATGAATGGTCTCTGGGGTAACTGAATTGTCCTCCCTTGAGCCAAAGCAGCAGGGAACCGCCCTGAAAATACCGCTTGTGGGGACAGATCCTGGAGCCCAATGACACATGCAGGTGATGATGGGGGCTCTGGCAGAGTGAGGGGAAGTGAGTCCTTGCACATTTTGGACAGATGGAGTAGAGGGTCAGCAAGGAGACCTGAAGACTAAAAGTAGGGAGGACCAAAAATGCCGAATCAACACACTTCACCTGGGCTGGAGTGGGTGCTGACCACAGGTGTGCAGGTGAGCCTGCGGAAGTTCAGCTCCCAGATACTGGTGTGGGGCATGGACAGGCCTGGTGGGTGCCGGATTCACCTTAAATGTGCTAAGTTGTTACTGAATGTGGGGCAAGTCACCTACTCTTCTCAGACTTCAGACCAGACCTGTGCTTTGCACTGAGGGGTGCATGGCAGCCACTGGGGAGGGAGGCAGGGCCTGATGCTTCTGAAAGTCACATGTGTTCTCTTCAAAAAATTGGGCTTATTCTGTCTTCGCTATGGAGCCCAAGGTGTGTGTTTGTTTTTTAATGGACGGAGCCCGTGTTCTTTGACTTTAAAAAAAATGGTGCAAAGTATAAAAGAGACTGAGATTTGAAGCATTAGTTACTCTCTGTCTTCCCAGTTCTAATTAGTCAGTGTCTTCTCCTCAGATAAATGCCAGGAAGAGGAAGCTCTTAGGGGTGATGGGCTATCTAAAGAAGCTGATCACCTTGGGAAATGTGTGCACATTCTGACTTCTTTCCAGACCTCTTTACGTCTTCACTTAAACTCAGCCCCAATAGGCAAAGTCTTTTTAGACAAGACAAACAAAAAGAAATCTTACTAAAATGGATCTATGCTGTGTGGCCCCTTCCAGGTAAAACAACCTTAACTGTTTGGTAACTACGCTCCTTGGACAAGGCCTAGAAAAGATTGCAGGCTGAATTCTCCCTTCACTGAATTTCAAGACTTGACCAGATCACTTTCCTTCACACAAAGAATTCACATAATACACACGGGGTCTTGCAACAGAGGAGTCATCACACAGGGTCTCCCCTCACTGGCCAGGAGAGAAGGATGGGCTACAAAGAACATGACTGATGATGCATGGTCTGGGATTACAGAAGAAAAAGATGGCAATGTACAAACAGCGACAGGTTGTATACGAAGATCATACATTCATCTATGTATGTCTTCTTATGAAGGCTCATGAAGAACAGATGAACTGGCGCTGATGTACACCAGATATTCCATAAACCCTTCTTGAGTTAATGAAAGAAATAGCTGATCAGACCAAATGTAGTCCAGTAGAATTAAATGTAACACTAGGGTTATAAACCAACAGTATTTTAATAGAATGAAGTAAAAAAGTACCAGAAATAAATATTTCAACAAACAATTATCAAGTGCCTTCTGATTTCTGGTCAAGACGGAGGCATAGGTAGACACACTTCACCTCCTTGCACAACCATAAGAAAGATCACAACTAACCTCAAAACAAAAAACACCCAGAATTGCCAGAAAACCAAACTGTATGAAAGTCTGATAACCAAGGATTTAAAGAAGCCATATTCATCCAGATGGGAAGGAGGGGTGGAGCTGGGGAGCTGGGACAGAGAGGACAGTGTTTTGGTGGTGGCGAGGTGGTGGTGGCTGGAGGAATGGGCAGTCCCACATTCACGTGTGATGGATAAAATTCAGGAGGGATACCTGGGGAGTGAGTGATCCCAGCCCCAGGACAGACTGCACAGCCCGAGTTCCAGTGCCAGGAAGATAAAGCCTCATAACTTTTGGCTGTAAAAACCAGTGCGGGTTGGAGTAGTGGAAGAAATTGCTGATCTCCCAGGACAGTCCGTTTAAAGGGCCTGCATGGTCCTAGAATGTACGCAAACCCACCCACTCTGGGATCCAACACCAGGGCAACAGGCAGAGGGGTGCCAGTCTCATATGGAAAGTGGGCGAAGTGACTGGAAATGGGGCGACTGCCAGGCAAGCCTCTAGCAGCCAGGAAGCAGCACTGTCTCCTCTCCCACCCCTCCCCAATACAGTGCCACAAAGCACTGAAGCCCCACACTGGCAATTACCTAAGGCTCTGCCCAGTACAACTTAATAGGTACACTAACCAAGCCAGGGAGTCAAAGCAGCTCTACCTAATACACAGAAACAGGGAGGCTGCCAAATTGAGGAACAAAAGCAATATGGCCCAAATGAAAGAACAGAATAAAATCCCAGAAAAAGAACTAAATGCAATGAAGATAGCTAACCTATCAGATACAGAGTTCAAAACACTGGTGATCAGGGTACTCAGGGAACTCATTAAGTATGGCAAAAGCATGAGGGAAGAAATGAAGGTTACACTAAGAGAAATAAAGAAAAATCCATAGGGAACCAACAGTGAAGGGAAGGAAGCTGGGGTTCAAATCAATGATTTGGAACATAATGAAGAAATACACAGTCAACCAGAACAGAATAAAGAAACAAGAATTTTTTAAAATGAGGAGAGAGTAAGAAGACTCTGGGACATCTCCAAAAGTGCCAACATCTCAATCATAGGGATGTCAGAAGGAGAAGAGGAAGAGCAAGAAACTGAGAACTATTTGAAAAAATAATTAAAGAAAACTTCCCTAATTTGGCAAAGGAAATAGACATACAAGTCCAGGAAGCACAGAGAGTCCCAAACAAGTTGAACCCAAAGAGGGCTGCACCAAGACACAACATAATTAAAATATTAAAGGTTAAAGACAGAGAGAATCTTAAAAGCAGAAAGAGAAAAGAATTACCTCCAAAGCAGTTCCCATCAGACTATCAGCTGATTTATTAAAAGAAACCTTACAGGCTAGAAGGGGCTGGAAAGAAGTATTCAAAGTGATGAAAAGCAAAGACCTATAATCTAGATTACTCTATCCAGCAAAGCTATCATTTAGACTGGAAGGGCAGATAAAGTGCTTCCCAGACTAGGTAAAGGAGTTCATCAACACCAAACCCTTATTATATGAAATGTTAAAGGGACTTATTTAAGAAAAAGATCAAAACTATGAACATTAAAATAACAATAAACTCACAACTATCAACAACTAAATCTAAAAAACAGAAACAAATTATGCAAACAACTAGAACAGGAACAGAATCATAAATACAGAGATCATTTATAGGGTTATCAGTGGGGAGGGGGAATGGGGAGAATGAGGGAAAAGATACAGGAATAAGCAGCGTAAATGGTAGGTACAAAATAGATGGGGGGTGGTGCTAAGAATAGCATAGGAAGAGGAGAAGCTGAAGAACTTATATGTATGACCCATGGACATGAACTAAGTTCATGGACATGAACTACTGTAGGTAAGGGAGGGATCAGGCAGAGGGGGGCAAAGAGGGAAAAACTGGGACAACTGTAATAGCATACTCAATAAAATGTACTTTAAAAAAGGTACCTCCTAGGCCCCAGGGACATAAAGATCATCTCATCCAAATTAAAAGGCACCCCCATCCAAATCTCTCAACACCTATTACCCAAGCCCCTTTGTATTAATTCTGAAAAATGGTGCTGATTTTTCCCAGTCGAGTGATCCTTACCTCTCTTAACTGGTGCCCCAGAACTCCAGGGAGCACACTGCCCTGCCAGCTGCAGATGACCCTGCTTCCTTGCTAGAGCTGACAGACCTTCCCTGAGGAGGCGGCCCTCCCCAGCAGCCCCCTGGGGGAAAGTTATTCACCTCCTATTCCCACGGGGCTGGCAAGGGCGGCTCCCCCAAATGTTACTTTTTCCACCCTAGGAAGCCTACAGTTATCTAAGTTGATGCCACAAAGCCGGACCACCTCCTACCCTTCCTGAACAGCAGTTCTGCATTCTGGGAATTTAAGATTCCTAAGGGGAAGTGGCAGGTGATGAAGTTGAAACTTACAGGCAGGTCATCCCATTAAAGGTCTTATCTGCCAGGCTAAGGAAGAGTAATTTCACCCTGGAGATACTGGGTTATTACTCTGGGTAATTTTAAATTCATTATCTCTTTTAATATAAGGATAGTAAATAATCACACCTATTCTTTAGAATAACAATTCTGGCAAAACCATGGTGAAAATGGTGTGGGAAAGAAAACCAGTTAGACTATTATTGTTTAAGGCTATGAGAATGATGGTCTGCATCAGGATGTGGAGGGTGAGACTGGAGAGAGTAACTTAAGAAATTTCATCACACAGACTTGGTGATTAACTGTATGTGGGGATAGGGGTGGGGTGGTGAAGAAGAATCTATTCAAGCTAACTCTAAGGTTTCTAGCTTAGGTAACTGATTGATAATTAATACCAGTCAGAAAATTAAGGAAAAAGGTCACAGGGGAGTGGAGATATGATGAGCCTAGTTTTGACAAAGAAAATTTAGATGACAAGCAGGCAACTGAAAAAAATGGCTGTGAGGTGCATAAAGGTGACGATAAGGCAATACTCCAGAACTCTCCTGTTAGTAGTGGCTGCTACCACGACACCAGTAGTAGCTGGTCTCTGGAGAGGCCCTGGGGCTCATTAACAGTTTGGTGGGTGAAGAGACACCTTATGTGGAGATACCAGCTTTCCTACTAATCCAATAGGTAGAGAGCTCAAAACCCCTACTTCAACATTAAAAAAGCTGTGACCTTATTTGTGTCCAGGCTGGTACAGAGAGTCAACCGACCCCTCCAGAAGTCCTCTCTGTGACAAGTAGCAATCACCACAGTCAGGATGGAGTCATCTCCATCTCCTTGCTCTCCCAGTCCCCAGCATCAAAGCCATCATCCAGAGATGCCGCTCTGGGTAACTCATCTCAGCAGAAGGACTGACAGAATCTTAAAGCACTGAGGGACAATTCCTCCAGTGTATTTGGTATTGCTCGACTTTATTATAGTATCATGCCCGGTTTTGCACAAATTTAAAGAGGCTGCTGAGAATCTTAAGGAGGTAATGAAAAAGTCAACAAAAAGATTAAGGAAACAAGGAAGAGTACAGAAAATGGGTTGTTACACTGAGAAATATATGGCTATTGAATAACTGTCTTCAAGTATATGACGGGTTATTATAGGTAGGACATATCAACAAGGGAAAAATGGATCAAAACTGTGTCTTCCAGGCAGGAGGCTGGGCAACATACGGTCTTAAAGAGTTGACCCTTCCAGTTCATAAATACTAGAAACCATGCAGAAGTATCCAAGAAAATGTGCACATGAAGAGATGATAAGAAAACTTTTTCTGATTAGGATGATGAAAAAGTCCTGGAAACAGATAGTGGCGATGGCTGCACAACCCTGTGAATATACTTTAAAAAAAAGAATGCTTTAAAACGCTGCAATTTTCAGGAATGGATACATGAAAATAAACAGAAAAAGTATCAGTGAGAAATACTAAGATGACCAGCATTTGTAAGAGATGGTTCAACTATCTCCTCTCAAATACCAGGAGTTGGTGTGGAACCAGGTTGTAGAAAACACTGACCTACAGCCTGTCCTATGACAGCATGAGAGGAAGGGAGACAGGGCCTTCGAGCCTGTGCTGCAGCCCCCAGCACAGATCTCAGCCAATGAGCCTCAAAGCACAGGAATGTGAAGACTCAGTGCTATGAGAGGACCTGAAGTCGGCATGCTGATCCCAAACCCATAACGACACACACATGCCACCAAGGACCCACTGCTAACAGCCCTCACCGATAACAGCCATGTTTATGAGGGACGTGGCAAGGCTGGGATTCTAACCCAGGAAAAATGGTCTGAAAAGCATTTGTTTGTGGAAGAGAGCCATAGTTTCTAATTGAGTCTTTTTTTCCAATGCAATCTTAAGGGGAACCCCAGTAAATGAAGAGGAGCACAGTTCTTTCTTTTCTTAAAAGGTTTTATTTATTTTTAGAGAGAGGGGAAGGGAAAGAGAAAGAGAGGGAAAGAAACAGCAACATGTGGTTTCCTCTTGCTCGTCCCATACTGGGGACCTGGCCCACAACCCAGTCATGTGCCCTGACTGGGAATCGAACTGGCGACTCTTTGCAGTGTGGCTCAATCCACTGAGCCACACCAGCCAGGGCAGGAGCACCGTTCAGTTCAAGGGAGTGTGCCAGGACACACACTCCTGATCAGTGCCTGCACCACGCTGCAGAATTCCGAGAGTGCTACACAACATAGTCTAAATGTCACTGAGAAGGACAGGGGCCAAAGAGTGGCTGTGAGTCACTAGCTGGTCGGATCCAATACTGTGCTGAGGAGCACCTACACTGCAAATTCATTGCCCTGTGTCTGAGGACACCGTTAAACTGAAAGTTACAGGTAGAGAAAAATTAAGCAGCACAATGTACACATGGCATTGTCATTAAAGGACAACCATGTTCCTCTCAAATCTATTTAGATAATATCCGGCTCATTCATTCATTCAAGTAACTATTTACTGTAGTACTACTAAATATGAGATACCCAGTGACCAAAATATATATATATATATATATTTTTATATATATATGAAACTGTTTCTTTTTATATATATATATATATATGAATATATATATTTATATATATATGAAACAGTTTCTCCCTTTCAGAGCTTCGCAGTCTGACATGGAAGACAAATGAAGCACCAACAATTCTAAGAATTCAATGCCTCTCTTTGAACATACGGGCTGCCTTACCCAGCGTGGGCCACCTGCGGCCAGGGCAGGAGGCTGAGAACGTGGAGCCAGGCCAGGACAAGTACTAAGACACAATGCCGGGGATCTTAGCTGGAAAATAGGCCTTCAAAGTGAAAAGGGCTAAAAAAGCTTAAGACAGATACTAAGGGCCAAAGGAGCAGAGAAATATCAGGAAATATATCAAGGACAGGCAGTTGAAATGGCTGTCAAGCTGCTTCTCAAATGTGCTCCTCAAAGAGTATCTACAGACAAAGAAGAACACACACCCATGAGAAGTGTGGGGGCAACGTCCTAAGGGGGGAACAAGGAACAACTTTCTTTGATATCTTTGTTTTATCTTTAAAAATACATGCAAATATTATGCTCTGCTCTCCACCCATGGAGCTGTGCGGCTTCCTGGGGCCCATGGAAGAACATGGGGCACCACAGTCACACACCTGCCAGTTAAAGATGCACTGGCCTGGGGACGGGTGGGTCGGCCAGCAAAGCGCTGCTGCTTTTAAGCCAGGCTTTTCAACATCCCCAGCTACACTTTCAAGGAGTACCTTTGTAGTGCCCATGGCAGAACAGGCAAAACCAAGAGGGTATATGATAAATGCCTTGGACAGTGCATAAATTTTAAGTGTTCCAGAAATGAGGGAGAAAAAGAGAGCATTTAAACTGGGAGGATGAGAGCTGACTTCAGGAAGATAGTGAGATGTGAGCTGGTCTATCAAAGTTAGTCAGCATTTCCATGGGTGCTTTTGGAAAAAGAGATAATAGCACCGAGGCAAGCTTGAGGGCAGCGGAAAACAAAGAGGGTGATGGTGAATCGGCTTAGTTAAAGTTAAGGCACTGAATAGGCAAAGTCAAAGAGAGAAGGACCTTGATATTTTCACTTTATCCTGGAAATGACAGGAAATCAATGAAGGTTTTTCATAAGAGAATGGTATGACAAAGCTAGAATGACCCAAACCAATTCAGTTTATCTACTTATTTCTCCTCCAAATGTTCTTATATCTCGACAGCTAACTTTCATTTTATAATACACATATCATGGCTGCCCTACCAAATGTTCCCTTTTAAAATACTCATCCGAGGACATGTTTTTATTGATTCTAGACAGAGAGGAAGGGTAGTGGGGGAGAATCGATGTGAGAAAGAAATAGCAATCAAGAGCCTCCCACATGAGTCCAGAACACGCAACATCATATGTGCCCTCACTGGGAGCAGAGCCCACAACCTTTTTTGGTGTACAGGATGTCATTCCCACCAACTGAGCCACCGGTCAGGGCCCAACGTTCCTTTGATGTGTAAATCCAGACTCAACTAAAGGACTGGGTCAGAAGCCACCACTTCAGGTAGTGTTCAGGGGTAATGGGGCCAAAGAGTTAACATCCCAAATACAGGGGGGAGGTCTTATACATCAATGAAAAAGACGAGAAATAGTAGTAACAGAAACAAAGGCAAAGAACATGAATGTGTTATTTACAAGAGAGGTATGCTGTTTAAATCTCTTAACCCCCCTAATTATTATTGTCATAGAAATTAAATATAATATGAAATGGTTGACTCATTTGACAAAGACCATAGATTCATAAAGCCCATTTTTGGTGGAGGTGTAGAGGTACAGTCACTATCCTATGCTTTTGGTGGGGAACCTTTATGGAGAGAAATTCAGCAATTCCACTTACAGGAATTTATCCTACGGAAATACCCAAACCAGTACCCATGACGTATGTACAAAGATATTCGCTGCATCGTTACGCTAGGGAAACACTGGGATAATCCAAACATTGCTCATGAGAGCATTAGAGAAATTACTTATGGTATATCAGTGTGATTAAGTTATGGTGTATCTTCATGTATCTACAAAGAATGACATAGACCCCTTTACTGTCATTTGCAAACACGTGCAAGATAAACTGTAAACTCCATGATGGTTGAGATCCTGATCATTCCACTCACAACGGGATAACAAGGGCCCCACTGCCTGGCTCACAGTAAGCACTCAACCTGTGTCTAGTAAGTGGAGGTGCACTTAAGTGAAAGAAGTTGCAAAATATGATACATGATTCCATTTTCCTTTTTTGTAACACACACCCATACTTTTTACACACACTGTATTTTTAACAGTGGTTATCACTGGAGAGTGTGATTGGGACAGGATTGTGATTGGATAGGAGAGTGTGATTGGCACCTTGTTTTCAAGGTTATAAATTCTAACTTTAAAAATGGTTTTTAAAAATGAATATGTATTAGTTTTTTGTAAGGAAAAAAATCATCTAGAAGAATGATGTATACTTTTTACTCTTTGGTATTCGGGAGCTGGGTCTAAGGCAACTGGTGGTGGGAGCTTTGGACATAAAAACATTGTCTGTTATGTCACCCAGGAAAGACGAGGTTGGGCAGGAATGAGAACGAGGTGGCTGGAGACAGCAGCCAAACAAAGTCAGGAAAGGAGGGTGCTGGTTGCCTGTATTTTGCAGCCCCTGGTGTACCCGCCTAAAGTTACTTCCTCTTGAAGCTCATTACAAGCCATGTATTTTAAAAAGGAATTTGGACATATGTAGGGGAAAAGTGTCAAAGACACCATTTAGGAATGCTTCCTCTGTACAAGACCAGGCCCTCTGGCAAACACTCCGCCTACACTGAATCCTGGTAACAAGCTAAAAGGTTCAAATATTGATGAACACATTTGACTCAGGAGAAAAGGACTTTGAGATTACAGGTTTAAACAGGATGCATCAAGTTCCAAGGTCTGAGCACTTTATTACTCTACTAAACTGCTCAAGGAACTAGCTGAATGACAGGAAGGCCCCCTTCACAACGCAGTGGAGCCGTGTGGTATATCCAGGATCCATCATGAGGTGCTGGGCTGTGTGCACTAGTCCACACCTTAAGCTCCTAGTCGTGTTAACGCACACAGTGGAAGCAGTGAAGTAACTGAGCTATCTCTTTGGATTCCAACTCAGTTGTCCAGTTTCAAACTATGAAAAATAAGGCTCAGATGGTTTCTTTAAAATTGGAACCATGGCTCATGAGAATTCTGTTAGTTCTATTGAAGCCAAACATTAAACTGGGAAAAAGTGGAATAACAATTTGTGTTCATGATTATGTGAAACATACAGCAAAAGTCTTCAAAGGTTGACGATACACGTAGGAAAAATATAACAAACTGTAGATTTCAAGAGCTGCTTCCATATTCCTGTACTAGTATAACCAAAATCTCGTCTTCATCCAGTAAGAGATAAATGTTCATAATCTACTGTTTAGAAAGAGATAATCCTTTTCAGTATAATTTGAAATGCTGATCCTCTGCTCTCCTGAACAGTAAACTTCTAAAAGAATACTAACACAGAGGTACAAATCTCCACTCTTTGCTACCTTGGATCAATTAAGTAGGAACATGGTTAAATACTGGCTGTATTACATTTCTTCAATTGTTTAACATTTTTAAACATCTCAACTTAAATACTATACATGTTGTATAGCTTCATCTTCAATGTAAAGAATATTAATGATAAATCATTAATTCCCAGCACCTTTTTCTTCAAAGGATCTCAGAGAATCCTGACAATTTGGCCCCAAAGGCACTTGGAGAGTGGCAGTCTTCCCTGAGGGAAACTAATGGGAAATCTCCAAGGGAAAGGCAACCATAGCTTCAATCAGTGCCCTCCAAGCTTTTTTGACCATGGGTCACACCAAGAAATACATGTTTCTTGCCCTGGCCAGGTGGCTCAATTGGTTGGACTGTGTCCTGTGCATCAAAAGGTTGTGGTTCGATTCCCAGTCAGGGCACATACCTAGGTTTAAGGTTCCATCCCTGGTCAGGGAGTGTACAGGAGGCAACTGATGAACATTTCTCTCTTTCTCTCCCCCTCCCTCCTTCTCTTTCTCTCTCTCTAAAATCAATAAGCATATCCTGGGGAAGGATTTAAAAAATATTTTAGAAAAAAATACATTTTTCCTGATGACCTAAACACACATATATGTGTGCCATGCACATAAGTGAAACAAGTCTCATGAATTTATCCTTCCTGCATGTAACGCACTCTGATATTTTCTAGTCTGTTCTGTTTCATCATTATTATTACTACTACTACTACTACTACTACTACTACTACTACTACTATTACTGCTGCTGCTGCTGCTGCTACTAGTACTACTGTTGTGGTCAGTGTTGGTGACAATCTACTTAATTGATCTCATGACCCACTTTTAGGTCACAAGCACTGGCGTAAAAAGCACTCCCTTAAGTGTCAAAGTGTTTCGGGACTCTGCCTTCCACACTCTCTGGCCCACCGACATTCTCTCCCAGCTCCAGGAACTCTCTCTCTATGTGAGGGAGGACTCCAGTCCCGACCCCACTTTGGGGCTCCAGACCCATACGCCCAATTGTCTACTGGACTGCTCACTTTCACATTTCAAGAGCAACCTTAAAATCATGTCCAAAATGTATCTTATGACAACTCTTCACAGGCCTTAATAACTAGCACCTACTCTGCTGTCCAAGCCAGAAACATGAGACTTATCTCTTTTCCCCTCCTTCTCACAATTAACCACGGAGTCCTGCTTATTACAACTTCTAAATTACCTTGACTCCTTCTACTTCTCTCCACCCCTACTTCTATGATCACTTGATGGGGCTATCGCCAAAAGCCTTCAGTGTCGCTCCCCTCCAATCCACATGCCCCCCTGAAGCCAGAGCGATCTTTCAAACATGCACTTCTCACTACAAGACTTACCTCAGCAGGATCCCAACCTCGTCAGGGTGGAGCCCAGCTCCCCACCCAGCTTACCCGTGGCCCTCCACGGCTGGCCTCCCTCTCCTTTCTCCAGCCACATCCTGCCTTATTCCAAATGAGTGGTCTGGATGCACATTTGGACCACCGGGGCAACTTTAAAAATATCAGTGCCCAGGCCTCACTTCAGGACAATTAAGTCCGAATCTATATAATGGACAACCAGGGGGTCCTCTGCTTTGGATGCAACGAAGGTCTTGGAAGTGCTCTCACCCCCCCCCCGATTCACACACCCTCAG
>PVKM010046500.1:0-11691 GCA_004027735.1 Carollia perspicillata
TTTTCTTTCCATTATAGAACTGAATTCTAGATTAATTCTTTTTAAGACATGATCCAGTTAGGCTTCCCTTATCTAGTAAAATGCACACACTTTATATTTTAAGTAAGAAGAATTCTCTTAAAAAATTAGTTTCCTTTTTGCTTCCCCCTTCCTTTCCTCCGTAACCGATATTCTATGAGGGCATTAGTTTGCTAGGGCTGCTGCCGCAAAGGACCACAGATGTGGTGGCTTAAACAACAGGAATTTACTTTGTCACAGCTCTGGAGGCTGAAGGTGGAGATGAAGGCACCAGCAGAGTTGGTTTCTCCTGAGGCCTCTCTCCTGGGCTTGTAGTTGGCTGTCTTTTCCATGTGTCTTCATATCATGTTCCCTCTGTGTCTGTGTCCGTATTTCCTCTCCTTCTAAGAACATCAGTCAGATTGGATTAGTGTACACCCCAACAGACTCATTTTAATGTAATCACCTCTTTAAAAACCCTTTCTCCAAATAGAGTCACATTCCGAGGTACTAGAGGTTAGGACTTCAACGAATGAATTTTGAGAGGACAAAGTTCAGTCCCTAGCAGTGAAGAAGAGTTGACATTTCCAGGGAGAGACAGTAGAGTGTGTAGTTAAGGGCACCACCTCTGGAACCAGACTATCTGGGTTCAGACCTGACCTTCTCCACCTGCCACTTATGTGACCTTGGGCTAGTCACCGAAGTTCTCTGCCTTTTAGTTCCTCCACCTGTGATTGTGCTCCCTCGGGTTTTTATGAAGATTAAATAAATGTTTTATAAGCCCTGGCCAGGTAGCTCAGTTGGTAAGAGTGTTGTCCCAATATGCCGAGATTGCAGGTTCGATCCCCAGTCAGGGTGTACAGAACCCGTTGGGTTCTGTCACTCTGGGTTCCACTGCCTGACGTCAATAAGAACCGCGGCTCCCAATGCCAGAGTCATATGAAAAGGAAAGGAACCATGTATTCAACAGTTAAACAGGTTTAGAACAGTGGCAGAATTCTGCCATTAAATCTCACTCGCTTTAGAAACAAAGAAACACCCACAAATGCACAGTCCTGCCCGCCCTTGCCAAACCAGGCCCATCAGAGGTACTGTCTCTCAGGAAAAGAAATAGAAGTCTGTAGCTTAGCTGGGCACATTCCCATCTGTATTCTGGCTTCTTCCAGTCATCCATGCTCGGCTAGCTAGGCTCCTGCTCTTAATCCAAAAACACATCCTCATGATGGGTCGGGGAGGATCTGTCTTCATCCTTTCAGACCATGTGGCTAAGACCCCACACGGCGGCTGCATCCTGCCTTTCTGTGTGGTCCAGAGTGCAATGGCTACCAGGTGACTGAGTTTAAATCCCAGCACAGATCATTCTCTGTAACCCCACTTCTGACTCCTCCAATACTAGGTTACACCTGCCAGCACACTGGTTTCTTCTGCCTTTCTCGGCTGCCATTGTTACTCCGGGCAGGCACCTCCCCGTGATGTAGGAGAACTAGCTCCAAGCCCATAGCAAGCCCCTCCAGCTACAACCCATCACTGGATAGAGCCATGCCCATCTCCCTGGCTCTGAGCAGGCACAGCCATTTAACAATGGCTTGAGTGTTTAACTAAAACACTGGCCAAGTTCTCTAGATATGCAAAGTAACTCTCAATGGCCCTGCTCTGCTTCCTTCATTCCCCAAGTGGTAGCTGTGGGGGCTTCATCCATTTTGGCGGGTCAGCAGCCCGCTACAAGGGCACATACAACAATCAACCAATGAATGCAGAACAAAGTGGGACAAAAACATCAGTGTGTGTCTCTCTCTTTCTCTCTCCATTCTTCTCTTTCTAAAATCAATACATTTAAAAAGTATTTTATATGCCCTGCCTGGTGTAGCTCAGTGGATTGAGCACAGGCCTGTGAACCAAAGCATCGCTGGTTTGATTCCCAGTCAGGGCGCATGCCTGGGTTGTGGGCCAGGTCCCCAGTATGGGGTGTGCTAGAGGCAACCACACACTGAGTTTCACTCCCTCTCTTTCCCCCTCCCTTCCCCTCTCTCTGAAATAAATAAATAAAATCTTTAAAAACAAAGTGTTTTATACATAGAAAGTTCTCTATAAATATTTGCTATCAATATTTTAAGCTTTTTCCTTAAAATGCTTACACATTTTCCTCATAGGGTAAATTAATACAGTGTCAATATACAAATAAAGTTGGAAGAACACTTTGAGCTCAAGGGCATAGTAAAAGCAGTACTGCTTTAAAAATTTATGTCATATTTGCAATTTTCTACTATACTCAAAATATTTAATGCCCCTTGCATTAGAGCATGAAATGAACTTGGGTCGTATGTGGCGGATTTCAGTACAGACGATAGCCTGCCACCCTCCTCATCTCAGTTCTATGTCTTCTCCCCCTTCTGAACCCAAAGCAGGTTTGAATGGTGTGCCTAGGTCTCCCTAAGCAAAATTGGACCAAGATCGGGGCCTGCCTTTACTTTCACAATGAAACCCTAATTCTGGACCAACAATCGTTTTACTGCTACACACACACTGGTGTTAACTATTTCTGGAGAAAACCACCCTACACGGGTGAGACCCACTAGAATACCACAGCCGCCAGCCTCCCCTGGGCCCTCGGCCCCACTGAATCCTTTCCCTTATCCCTGGTCCACGCCGTCTCTCATTCTCCTGTGCAGCTGTTCTCCACTCTTAACTCCGTGTTCCAGCCCTGTCTTCAAAGCACACCTCTGTTTCTTACACCACGACAACTCGTTGATTCTTCCCCGGGAACACAGAGGTTCTAGCAACAGCAAACTGCTTAATCGCACACACGCCGCGCCGAGTCTCTCCTCCGGGCCTTTGCTCTCGCACAGGGAAGGCCTTCTTTTCCTCCAGGCCCCCTGTCTTTGACTTACTTTTACTCTTCTTTGAAGACGTGGCTCAGATACTGCATCCTCCTCTCCAAAGCCTTCTTAGGTCAGCATCACCACGTCACCCATCAGGACTGTATCCCTCCTCGGTGCTCCCATCACACCCTGCGCATGTCTCTAGCACTGTTTTGTGACATTGTGATACCAATGTCTGTTGATCTCTCCCAACAGAAAAAAAAATCCCTTGTCAGAAGTCCTGTGTGTTCGTTCCGGAATCTCACTTCAGTGTGGTAGATGCTCCAAACGTGTCCTCTCCTGCTGCCAGAACACCGACTGGACTGAAATCACTTGTGCGCTGAGCTCCTGAGGGACGGACATCAGTCTTAATTGTTTTTCTCCTTGTGTCCATCAGGGTTCGTAGCTATAAGGAACAAAATTCTTCTCTGTTTATTTAAGTACACAAGGATTTTGCTACAAGAGATTGGAGTAGCTCACTGAACCAGCAGCCTTGAAAATAAGGGTGAAAAAAAGGAAACAAAGCAGCCAGGGCCACCTCGAAAACCACACCACCAAGCCAGGCCACTAGATGTCCAGAATGTACTGTCTTCCCCCTGGCATTGCCAACTGTTCCTGGAAACTAGGGTCCGTCACAGTGTCTGCCACAGCCCTCTGCCTTGGTGGGTAACCAACCCTCCCTCCTTCCTGGCCTCCCTGGCTCCCAATCACACTTCAGTGCACACATCTAATTAGCTACACCTCAAAGTGCCTATCCGCACTGGGAACGTAAGAGAGACCTGGACGGTGAGTAGTTAATGTTTTCAGCCAGGTCAGAGAGGGTGAGGGAATTCCTCAAATAAGAAGGGTGGCTCAGGTAACAGTGGCCAGACCATTATAGATATCCGTTACAGTTTCCCCAGACTTAGCATAGCATGGGAAGTAAGCGAGAGCCCCATGACATTGTGAGGTGGGGAGGAGATTGGACAAGAGGCCCATAAGCATATCAGAGGGCAGTAAGAAACGTGGTTCTTCTGACTGCATTCCAGACAGAAAGCCCACTCATGAGATCTTAGGAAAACCTCAACCAAAGATCTCCCAACTGGCCTGGGGGTACCCCAACGGCCCTAAGCGCCAAACCCACACCTCTTGTAAACTCCTAGGAGAAAACATAGAAAGTTCCTTGACATTAGTGTTGGCAATGACTTTTTGTATTTGACACCAAAAGGAAAAGCAACAAGAACAAACAAGTGTGACGATATCAACTAAACTAAAATAAAAAATAAAAAGCTTCTGCACTGAAAAGGAAACCATCAATAAAATGGAAGGACAGCTTACAGAATGGCATAAAATATTTGCAAATCATATTTACAAACTAATCTCCAAAATATAAAGAATTCATACAACTCAATAGCAAAAAGATAAATAAAATAAAAAACAAACAAACAAACCCCAGTTAGACTTAAAAATGGACAGAGGAAGTGAATGGACATTTTTCCAAAGAAGACATACAGATGACCAACAAGTCCATGAAAAGACACTCAACGTCACTAATCATCAGGGAAATGCAAAACAAAACCACAATGAGATCTTACCTCACACTTGTCAGAATGGCTATTATTGAAAAGATAAGGAATAGCCCTGGCTGGGTGCTTCCGTGGGTTGAATTGTTGCCCCATACACCAAAAGGTTGCAGGTTTGATTCCAGGTCAGGGCACATACATAGGTTGCGGGTTCGATCCCTGGCCGGGGTGTGTATGGGTTGGGGGGTGGCAGCTGATCGATGTTTCTCTCTTACATCGATGTTTCTCTCTCTCCCTTCTTCTCTCTCTAAAATCAATAAACATATACTTGATTTAAAAAGAAAGATACGGAATAACAAGTTTCGGTGAGGATGGGGAGAGAAGGAAATGCTTATGCACTGTTGGTAGGAATAAGTTGGTGCAGCCACTATGGAAAACAACGTGAAGCTTCCTCAAAAAATTGAAAATAGAACTGCCATGTGATCCATCGATTCCACTTCTGGGTTTATATCCAGAGGAAATGAAAACAGAATCCTGAAGAGATATCTGAGCTTCTGTCTTTAATGAGATGGGAAAGAATATATCTATTCAATTTCAAGGATACACACACACACACACACACACACACACACACACCCTTTTCCACTCAAGGATATATATAGATATCCTTGAGGGGATTAAGCTAAAAGAGATAAGCCAGACAGAGAAAACCAAACATCGTAATGATATCACTTATATGTGGAATCTGGGAAAGCTGAACTGGTTAAACCAAAGAGCGGAATGGTGGTCACGGGGGGCGGGGGAGGAGGGGTGTTGGGGAGACGCTGGTCAAAGGGTATGAACTTGCAGTTAGCAAATAAATGAGTTCTGAAGATCAAATGCACAGCATGGTGATCACAGTTACTAATACTGTATTATATGCTTAAAAGTTGCTGAAAGATGAGATGTGAATTGTTCTCACCAAAAATACACATATATAAAATTATGTAAAATGATGGAGTTGTTAGTGTTAAGATGGTATCATATTTCAATATATAAATGTTTCAAATCAACGAGTTGTACACCCTAAATTTACCCAACGTTACATGCCAGTTATATTTCAAAAAATATAATGCAAGCTACTAATGGTGTGAGACACTGCAATTTTTTTGAAGCTTTCAATCAACAAAATGTCTGAGGACCTGGCAGATTCAGAATCGGACGGCCTGCTCCCCACCTCCCAGGGAGGTCATAGTAGTAAAGGTATCCTCTTTTTCAACATAGGCTTCTCTGAAACGGGCTCTGGTATCGTGGCTCCAAGGGTTTCAAAGCCCTGTCGCAGTCTGGCTCGGCTCGTTAGGTGCACATTTTCAAAGTCTTCAGAAGACAGAGCAGTTTTCAGTAGTGATCAAAAGATGTACCTCCCGAGGCGGCCTCGCCTGTTCTCCTGCCCGCTCCTCAGCTGGACCGCGTGTCTGCTGGAAGCACCCAAATGAGATGACGCTGGAGAAAACGTTTTCATCCTGAGAGCTGAGTGCAGGCACGCCTCCAGCTCTCGCTGGTCAACGTGTGCCTTCCAGCCTTTTCAGGTCCTCTATCAGAGATGCCTCATGCCCCCTAGTGGTGTGAGCAGCAGAAAGAACAGCCGACCTCGATTTCCTTTCCAGAGCCCATTTACGTAGAGGAACCGTTGTTCAAGGCAAATAAGTGCAGGAAACAGACAGACAGAAACAAACAAACAAACAAAACCCTTGCAGGAGGGTTATCTAGGGTCCAGAAACTGAAAACTTGTTAATGAGGAAAAGTGCTCCTTGAAAAAATGCACATATTTGATGGAAAGTGGAAAGGAACCGTGGTCGGGCCTCCTGCCATCCCGCACGTCCACCACTCCCGTGTTCCTTGTGGATGGTACCTGGAGCCCAGCGCACCGTGAACGGCCCCGCTGGCGTGGCTGTGTACAGCCGCTCTGTGGCATTACTTCATTTTCTTAAGCGCCAAGGCACTGAGGGCCCCCTTGCTTCGGACAATGGAGCAGCTGCCAAGGTCTGCTCGCTGAAGAAGGGACCTGCTCTCTGAAGAAGGGACCTGCTCCCAACCTGGCACTGTTGCCCTAGCTTAGTGACCATCAGGGAGGGTGGCCCCATACTTTAGCTTCAGAAAGCACATGATGGCTGAATTGGAGACGAGCCGAGCCCCTGGGACTTTGGCCTTGCCCTGGCCCAGCCACGTTTCTTCGGGGAGCTGCCCTGATATAGCTGACAGGGCACTGGCTTCAGCCCCACACAGTGCCTCCTCCCCCAGAATCTGTCTGTCAGCTGTATTTTTCAAGCTGTGTCACCTTGAAAAATTTTAGCTCTCTGATTCTGCTTTCACGTATAAATCAAGGTTAATGGTACTTTTTCACAGAGTTGCTATGAAAGCCTAATATTTGTCTGTCCGTCTACCTATCATCTATATCTTATATGTATGAGGTCTGCCCAGAAGATATCCAGCCATGTAGTAGGAAAGGTAGAGACATTTAAGGAAGAAGATACAAGATACAAGAAACATGGTACATAGAACAATGACACCTCAGTCCCCTTCAAAGTAGGTGTCTTGGGACCTCACACAGTTCTCCCAATCCATCAGCTGCCCCATTGTATTTCCTTGAATGTCATGACAGTCTGAAATCTCTTCCCTTTCAAAGGCGGTTTTAGTTTTGGCAGGCCACAATCTCATGTGTCTATAGTGACTGGCAGTCATCACTAACCCGCTGAGGTTCTTATCTGACCCAGAGACTCCCAAGTTTTCTTCGCTGGCTAAGAAGAATGTTCAAAGTGGTTGTGGGTGCGGAAGGTAGGATGTGGTGACAGGCCCTGCTGTAAGGAGGGACTTACTAGAATCAGTGCGAGCGGCTCTCACCACATCCTCTTCCAGCACCAGGGGTGCGGCGCTGCCGGCCAGCCCACGCCGAGCTCTCGTGGACCCAGCGCTCCCCTCGGGGCCTGGACAGGTCTCACTGGGACAGAACGCAAGGAACGGAGCAGCCTGCTGACCAGTATACTCTTTCTGTGCGCATCAAAGTTTTCTGTTTAACTTTCGGTCCTGAGATTCTAAATCCACCTGCACTGAGGGGCGGGGCGATTTTTTAGGAGCAGTTCTGTAGACGGTTTCTCATAATTACACAAGCTGTAAACGGATAGCTGTATTTAGTCAGGACAATGGCATGCACTACATATGTCCCTTAAATCTGACGTTGAAATCAATTAAGAAATATTTTTAAAGACATACACCTCAAAACTGGCCTTTAGAACAAAGCACACCCTACTTTGGTCAGCGGCTTTCTCTCGTGTCCAGCACGGCTCCCCCGAGTCCCTGGCTCCCAGCGAAGGCAGCCAGCCTCCTGTGTGCCGTCAGTGCTAGTAAAGAAACACCGGGAAGGAGAAAAGAGGAGAAATGGGGAAATGTAAGTAAGGCGTCATTCCTTCTTCAAATGTCTCAAAGTCTCGTTTGACAAATGTTTACCGAGCGTAGACCAGGTTCCAGATACCCCTCTAACCATTGGGGGTATTTCAGCGAGCAAACGAGATAAAACCCCAGCGCTCAGCCACCTTGCATTCCAGTGCAGGCAGACGCGTGCTAAACCATGTTGGAACTGAGGGAAATTACTGACATTGATCCTGCCTTTGTCTGAAATTTTGATATTTTGCTCACCATGGATTATTTTTGCGTTTTGATGTTTTAAAATATTGCATCAAAATATTTTGTTGATTAACATTTTTGTGCCTGAAGCAAATCTTACCTCATTCTTGTCCCAGGCATGAGACTGATGCTGGCAGATGCTGGCAGATGCACGATAGGGTCTGAAGGGCACCACCCACATTTCCCAGCTGCTAAGTGTTCGTGGTTGACAGCTTAGAGCTGAATCCTGGCCCCCAGAGATTGCTGTCAGCTGCCGAGAGCCCTGGTACAAGGGCAGGCCCTATCCCCAGAGGCAGCCTGAACCCCATGATTGATCAGCATGGAGCGCGAAGCCCCCAGAATACTAGAGGCCCGATGCCGACGCTGAACTGTCAGAAGCACGATGGGAGCAAACATCTTGCTGAGCAACAAGGTCAGAGCAGCGGGAAGGGAGACTGTGGAAACGGCTGGAGTCCCTACATGCAAGATCAATCTAGACCAGTGCTCTCAAAGCGTGGGCCCCAGCCAGCAGCATCAGTCAGCATTATACGGAAAACTGCTAGAAACAGCGGTCCTCAGGCCCCAACCCAAACCTACACGGTTAAAAAAACTCTGGGCGTAGGGATTAGCAATTTGCATTTTAACAAGAACCTCTGAGTAATTCTGATGCATGGATCTGTGCTGTGAAGAGAAAGGCACATGAGGAGGCTGAGGCAGCTGTACCAATAAAAGGTCGGAATTCTTTGAACGGCTTCTGGACCCAAGCTAATTTTGAGACTCAGAGACCACAACTAAAGGAATCACCAGTCCCTCCGAGAGGCCTGCAACGCCTTGACAAGAATTGCCCCAGTCCTTCTCCTGAAGTTACTTACTTGGGTAATTGTACCCTGGGGAAAAGGAAAAAACACAGCATTTTGAAGGCTGCCGGACATACGGTCTAAGTTGACAGTGATACTGTCAACGTACAAAATGTCCAAACTTGTCGAGAATTTTTGAGTTTATTTTAGCCAGCTGATGGCATATGCCAGGGAGCAAGATCTCAAATGCTTCAGGGAATAATAGCTTTGCAGCTTTTTTTTTTTTTTTTTACAAAGTAAAAGGGCACTGTTTTCGTTTTGCAGGCATAAATCTGCTAAGCATCAGGAAACTTACAAATACAGTTGACCCTTGAACAACACAGGTTTGAACTGCGCATGCCCCCTTACACACAGATGTTTTTCCATATATGCAGTAAATATATTCGCCCTTCCTGAGGATGTTTTTGATTGTCGTTCATGCACAGTTGTCTCTGTTTTCCCACCACCACTCTCCACCCACCTCCCACCCTTTTTCATGCATTTGAAATTAAGGAAGGAAGATTGAAAACAAGGTGGGCATTGGATTTCAGGGTAGTTAAGATTATGCTCTCTCTGGAGGGTTAATGCCCCCTTCAAAGGGTATTGCTTCTGGTAGTTCAGAGGTCTGCTATCCTAGATGCACAGAAACAATGGACAGGACTTGCTTAAGGCAAATATAAGCCTTTTACTAAAGAACTTACGTCTGGGGCATGCCGAACACCATAACCTGCCCAGTTAGAAATTTATGATCATATCATCCTGTGAGGTTACTTCCCACAGAACTGCTTTTTTCATCCACAGTGCCCGGCACTATACAAACCATGGTCCCTCTGGTAAAGTGGATGGGAGCCAGGTAATAAATGGATTCCTGGCCCAGGTCCACTTCACAGTGGGTCTAGTTGGTCCAGGGACCAGCCCAGGGGTTATGTCCCTAGTTCCTGAATGTGTAATAAAAATAGCCAATACTTGGAAGTTGGCAAAACAGCCACACAAACCACGTCGATTCCTTGGCCTGTGAATAAAAGCTATCATAGTGAAAAGGACAGGTGGGAGCTTCTGAAGCTGCCCTGTATCCCTGCTCTGGGCAAGACTGCAAATTACAAACATCCGAAGCAGAGAGCAGAGATTAGTGTTACCCTAAAGACTTAAAGGAAGCAGAGTCATGATCCCCATCAAATCTCCATTTATCAGTCTGGCTTCTACAAATATTAGATCATGGACGATGTCAGCAGGACACCCCAAGTTCCATCCACTGGCAGTGCCAATTGCAGCTGTTGTGCCAGATGTGGTATGAGCCCCACCCTCACCATAGCAGCTGATCTCTAGGCAGCAACTGTTACTCATGATCTTTCTGTTACTGAATGGGGAGCAGGCCTGGAGTGGGTCTACTCTGGGCTGGCATGTAGTGTGTGAAAATTCAAGAGTTAAAAGATTTTAGCTTCAGTTATAGTTGATGGGCTTAAGTGATGAATACATGGGGAAAGCTATTATTCCAGGAACTGGAAGGCAAGGCCTACATGACTCCAGAAGGTCCAGAAGCAATTCAACCTTTGTGCCCCAGGAGACCTGCAAGTGATTAAGCATTCCAGGGAGGGAACATCAGATAAAGAATTATTGGCCAGTAGATAAAAAGTATAGGAAAATCACTACTGGACTGCACCTTTTCCCCCCAAACCCCTTACTTACCCTTTTCTTCTCCTTATGAAAATGTTGGCTTGAGATGAGATGCTAAGATTTTTTTTTAGGGTACACACTCACTGTCTTCTTAGATCACTGATGTTTGAATAAACAATCCATAAAAATGCAATCGTCGTCTCTACGCACTGGTTCTGGTAGTGACAAGTGGTACAAACACCAACTTTTCTGGTTTCAGGTTCTTGACTTTGTGCAGGAAAGATTTCACACCATGAGTCCAGTGATTTTGACAGTATGTTTATTCAAGCTGGGGACAGTGAAACATGGAAGGGCCCAGGGTAGAAGAAGCAACAGGGAAGAGCCTAGGCAGGGCTGCTTTGGAACGGCATAGAGAAGTTAGCTATGTTGGGCTGCATGAACTCATTGAGAAGTCACAGGAACAGAAGTGAGCCAAGGCGGGGCTGCTTTTACCTCACTGGAAAGTCAGACAAAAAGGGGGCCTTGGAGACAGGTTCAGAGGTTTAGCTCAGAACAAGCTGCTGCTGGTCTCAGCTCCCCTGGTTGCAAGTCTCCCGAGGACCCTTAGAGTTTAGGTGAAAAACTGAAGGAGCACTCCTGAGAGGGAAGAAAGTCACGGGTGTGTTCCAGAGAGAGCCTGTGCTGGGCCTGTGTCTTGAGGGTTCTCATCTGTCTTCTGAAGGTGGGAATTATAAAGGAAGTCTTAGGGGAGGATCTCAACAGACTATTCATCAGGCTAATGCTAAGGCACTAAGATGAGATTTATTTCCCTGACTTCACCTGTCCTTGGGTGTAGTTGGCACAAATGACACCAATTGGATTTCCGTTATTTATATCCCTGAGTAGGGTGATTTAAGCTACTTACCCTCTGGTTGGGGAGGGGAAGTGTAAACCAATTACTCTTAAGTGTCCTAGGTTGAAGAGGACAGGATTTTGTGATTTACTAGAAGGCTTTTGTGGAGAACAAAGAAAGAGTTAATATTAAGACACAGAAAGCTGCATGCAACAAGTAGGAGTTAGTGTTAAGAAAATAAGGTTAGAAAAACCATAACTGCATAACCACCCTAGGGTTGTGTTCCAAGAAGTTAAGAAAGGCAGGGCTGACCTAGCAGATAGCCACCTGGACAGTTGCCCAGGTGAAAAGTTTTACCCCTGCCCCAGCCCTTGAGCACAGGCTGAGCACGAGCTTCCCCGACCAATTACCAA